>ML307816.1:2784-159308 GCA_005239505.1 Nicotiana paniculata | reverse complement strand
TATGAAATCAACATTCCTTAAAATCCAACTTCAGTAAAATCCTTTGAAAAATGTGTTTTCCAACAATTTCAGAAATAAAGATACATGAAGAATTTAGTGTAAACTGAAATAAGTCATATGTAGCCTCTCGGGCCAAAACCATGAACCATAAATCGCCCCTCGGGCAGAACATCACTCAGCATACCTCGCAGTCACTCAGTATCAGCTCCTCGGGCAACCTCACTGTCACTCATGCCTCCCAATCACTCATCACTCGGCAATCAGCAATCGACACTCGCACTCAGTAGGTTCCTGCGGTCACTGGGGGTGTGTACAGACTCCGGAGGGGCTCCTTTAGCCTTAGCACTAATATCAAGCCACCTCGTGGCATATCATATCATCACAACTAGGCCCTTGGCCTCACTCATTCAGAAACTCTCAAAAGCCCCTTTGGCGTATCAGTAAAACGGGGTACTTGACCCAAAAACATCATTTTATATCTCAAAATATTGTAAATATGGCTGAGTTTCGAAATAAGTTAAACATAACATGACTGAGTGCAAATCATAAGTCAACACGGTGAGGAAAATAGCAGTAAGAGCCCCCAAGGGGTCTAAACTAGTTGGCACGAGGCCCCAAACATGGCTTATAGCCCAAATATAGCATTAGATTTTAGAACACAATTTAACATATGATTTAGAGTAAAAATACGCAACTCAATAGTTGCCGCGGAGAGGACCAAGTCCAATCCAAAAACCAGTGCACGCCACATACTCGTCATCCGACATATGCGCCATTTTAAAAACTGTGAGAAATACGAAGTCTCGGGTTTCATACCCTCAGGACAAGATTTATAGCTATTATTTATTTGTACCGGGCCACAATACTAATCTGCTCCCTTAAATAGGCTCCCGATTGCTCCGAATCTGACCAAAACCATATTAACATCATCAATGAACACTAAAGGAATAAAACCCAATCGAAAACTATCAATTTAGACACAATTCTCGAAATTTAGCAAAACCCGAGCCCCAGTCCCACATCTCGGAATTCGATAAAATTGACATCACTAGAATCCTCATCCTCCCACAATTATATACATACCAAGAACACCAAAATCGGACCACAATTGCCCACTCAAATCATCAAAATAAATTTCCAATTCTCATGCACCTAACCTCCCCAATTTTGGGTTAAAATTCAACAAATTTCCGGTTTAATTACTAAGAAAATGACATACAATCGAATTATGAAGTCGAAAATCTTACCTCCAAATGATTCCCTTCGATTTCCTCTTCAAATCCTCTCAAAGAGCTCCAAACCCGTTCAACAATGGAGGAATAATAGACTCAATTTGCAAAAATGGCCTTTTAAACATTCTGCCCAGCACTAAATCCTTCTTCAGTGCGATTGCATTTCCAGGGATGCATTCGCGATGCGTAGTCCAACCCACTCTATGCGTTTGCACAACCACACACACGTTCACATAGCTCAAACATCTATCTCTCTCACGCGCCCATGCGACCATACTGCTCAGGACTGCCCAACCTATGCGATCAAAATCCTTATTACACGATCACATAGAACAAATTTCCTGACCCAATCTTTACTATACGCGATCGCGGATGAACTCACGCGATCGCAATGAAGAAACCACTGGTGTAAAAACACCAGAAAAACAACAGACTCCTTAAGATAAAAAATGCCCGTTTGAGCGTGCGAAACACACCCGAGCGCCCCGGGACCGCAACCTATCCTACCAAAACACCCCATAACATCATTCAAACTTTGTGGAGCCTTCGAAACACCAAAAAACAACACAAAAACACAAAAATTACATCAAATTCAAGCCTATGAACTTTGAAACTTCAAAATTTCACCAATGATGCCGAAACCATTCAAAACATATCTGATTGACCTAAAACTTGGCACACATATCCATAATGACATTACGAACCTGCTCTAACTTTCGGAGTTCCATTCCGACCCCGATATCTTATTTTGCAATTTCGATCGAAAATCACCAAAAACTAACTTTCACCAATTCAAGCCTAATTCTATACCGGACATCAAAACTTCATTCCGAACGCACTCCTAAGCCCCGTATCACCTAATGAAGCTATACGAGCCATAAAATCCACATTCTGAGGTCGTTTACCAATAAGTCAACTCCCAGTTGACTTTTTCAATTATTAAGCTAATTTAAGAGACTAAGTGTCTCAGTTATCACCACGACCACCCCGAACCCGAACCAATCGACCCAACACAACATAAATAGGCTGAGCAACATATGATAAAGAAGAAATGGGGGAAACATGGCTAATCTCATGGAACGACCGGTCGGGTCTTTACACCCGCCCTCTTAAACAATGTTCTTCCTCAAACGGGTCTAGAAACATACCTGGAGTCTCGAATAAGTAATGATATGAGCTCTGCATCTCCCGCTCGGTCTCCCAGGTGGCATCCTCCACCAGCTGTCCTCTCCACTGAACATTCACTTAAGTTATATTCTTATACCTCCATTTTCTAACCTGACGACCCATAATAGCCACTGGCTCTACCTCATATGACATATCACCCTCGAGTTGAACCGTGATGAAGTACAAAACATGAGATGGGTCAAACATACCTCTATAGCATCGAAACATGGAACACCGGATGAATACTCGATAATATGGGAGGCAAGGCAAGTCTATAAGCCACCTCCCCAATCCTCAGAAGTACCTCAAATGGGCCAATGAACCTGGGTTTCATCTTTCCCCTTTTACCGAACCTCATAAAACCCTTCCTGGGTGACACCTTCAGCAACACCTTCTCCCCGACCATGAAAGACACATCTCGAACCTTCTAGCCCGCGTAACTCCTCTTACTATAGTGCGTAGTGCAAAGCCGCTCCAGAATCAACTTCACCTCACCCAACGCATCCTGAACTAAGTCTTTGCCCAATAGCCTAGCCTTGCCCGGCTCGAACCAACCAACCGGAGATCTGCACCTCCTACCATATAAAGCCTCATATAGAGCCATCTGGATAATCGACTGATAACTATTATTAAATGCAAACTCCACGAGTGGCAGAAACTGGTCCCATGAACTCCCAAAATCAATGACATAGGCACGCAACATATCCTCCAAAAATTGAATAGTACGCTCTGACTGCCCATCAGTCTGAGGATGAAACACTGTGCTCAACTCGATGTAAGTACCTAACTCCCTCTGCACGGCCTTACGAAACTGGGATGTGAACTGAGTACCTTTGTCAGAAATGATAGAAACTAGAACCCCATGCAATCGGACAATCTCCCTTATGTAAATCTCAGCTAACTGCTCCGTAGAATAAGTAGTGCCGACAGTAATGAAGTGCGTGGAGTTGGTCAACCGACCCACAATAACCAATATAGCATCAAACTTCCTCGAAATCTGTGGGAGCCATACTACAAAGTCCATGGTGATCCGCTCCCACTTCCACTCCGGAATATATAATCTCTGTAGCAATCCACCTAGTCTCTAGTGCTCATACTTGAACTGCTGACAGTCGAGACACCGAGCCACGAACCCCAAAATATCCCTCTTCATCCACCTCGACTAGTAATGTAGTCCTAGATCCTGATACATCTTTGCGGCACCTGGATGGATGGAGTACCACGAACTATGGGCCTCAACTAGAATCAAATCTCGAAGTCCATCCTGATTGGCCACGTAAATGTGGCCCTGCATCCTCATGACCCCATCATCACCAATAACCACATTTGTGGCATCACCGCGACGGACTCTGTCCTGAAGAATGAGCAAGTGTAGATTATCATACTAGAGTGCTCTAATATGATCATGAAGAGAATACTTGGATGCTACACAAGCCAATACCCACGAGGGCTCTCATAGATCCAATCTCACCAACTGACCCGCTAAATCCTGAGCATCAAGTGCTAATGGCTGCTCTACTACTGGAAGGTAGGATAGAGTCCCCAAACTCTCCGCTCTGCGACTTAGGGCATCGACACTACATTGGCCTTCCCCGGATGATATAAAATAGTGAGGTCATAATCCTTGAGAAAGTCCAACTACTTCCTCTGATGCAAATTCAGATCCTTCTGCTTAAGCAGATGCTGCAAACTACGGTGATCAGTGAAAATCTCACAATGCACTCCATACAAATAATGACGCAAAATCTTCAAGGCGTGGACACTAGCTACTAGCTCAAGATCGTGTACTGGATAATTCTTCTCGTGCACCTTCATTTGTCTAGACACGTAGGAAATCACCCTACCATCCTGCATTAAAACCGCTCAAAGGCCAACTCTCGAGGAATCACAGTAAACTGTATAAGAACCTGAACCCGTAGGCAAAATCAATACCGGTGCTATAGTCAAAGCTGACTTGAGCTTATGAAATCTCTCCTCACACTCCTTAGTCCACCTGAACCGAGCACCCTTCTTGGGTACATCTGGTCATAGGTTCTGCCATAAATGAAAATCCCTCTACAAAACGGCGATAATACCCTACCAAATCAAGGAAACTACAAATCTCGATAGTGGATGACGGTCTAGGCCATATCTGCACTACCTCTATCTTCTTTGGGTCAATCTGAATACCCTGACTGGACACCACGTTCCCCAAGAACGCTAGTGAATCAAACCAGAACTCACACTGCAAAAATTTCACATACAATCTCTTCTCCCTCAAGGTCTGAAGCACAACTCTCAAATGCTGCTTATGATCTTCCCGAGATTGGGAATACACCAAGATATCGTCAATAAACATGATGATGAAAGAATCTAGATAAGGCCGGAATACACTGATCATCAAGTGCATAATTGCGGTTGGGGCATTGGTAAGCCCGAGTGAAATAACCAGAAACTCATAATGACCATATCTAGTCCTGAAAGCAGTCTTCAGAATGTCTGGCCCCTGAATCTTTAATTGATGATAGCCGCAACGCAAGTCAATCTCTTAAAATACCTGGCATCCTAAAACTGATCAAACAAATCATCTATACGAGGAAAAGGATACCGGTTCTTCACAGTAACCCTGTTCACCTGCCGATAGTCAATACATATGCACATAGAACCATCCTTCTTCTTCACCAACAACACCGATGCACCCCAAGGTAACGCACTATGTTGAATGAACCCCTTATCTAGGAGTTCTTGAAGCTGCTCCCTTAATTCCTTTAGCTCCAATGGTGCCATACGATAAGGTGGAATAGAAATAGGCTGAGTGCCTCACATTAGGTCAATACCAAAATCAATATCCCTGTCAGGTTGCATGCCTTGCAAGTCTGTAGGAAACAGCTCCAAGAAGTCGCGGACCACAGGAACTAAATCAATATCAGGAGTCTCACCAGTGACATCCCTCACAAAAGCCAGATAAGATAAACACCCTTTCTCAACAATGCGTTGGTCGTTCAGGTAGAACCCTACTAGGCACATACTCAGAAGAACCTCTTTACTCAACCCTCAGACATCCTGGCATAGCTAAGTTCACGGTCTTAGCGTGACAATGAAGAACAACATGACACGGAGATAACCAATCGATGCCCAATGTCACATCAAAATCGACCATGCTGAGTAACAGTAGGTCCACTCGGGTCTCTAGACCCCCAATAGATATCACACACGACTGATACACACGGTTTTCTCTTGCTCCTTGCGGCGAACCGACTCAATATCTTGAGCAATATCAACAACGTGCCCGAATGTAGCATCTGATACCCTCTCCCGAGTCATGAAAAGGCAGAGCTGATAAGTGAGGCCATCCACAAACGTCCTAATCCTCTCCCTATCAGTAGGGACCAACTCGGTGGCATGACGAGCCAACTCCAAAAACTGCATCTCATATTGCGTCACTGATAGCTCTGCCTTTGGCGTGAACCTGATCCTGAATTTTAGCGGATCAACTGGCACTACCCTAGCTACTGCACGGGCTAGACCCTACCTCTACCACGGCCTCGACCGCGGCCTTGACCTCTCACTGGTCTAGCTGGTGGCTGATCACCCTGATCTGTAGTGCGAGTTATCACCATCTGTGAGAGAAGGAAACAACAGAAGTTTAGATTTCCATAATCAACAAAATGGCACGACAGAATTTCAAGAAAAATTGAGATTGTTCTTAAGAGTTCTTCATCCTCTCGAAGATAAGTATAGACGTTTTGTACCGATCCGCAAGACTCTACAAAACCTGCTCATGACCGTTGAGTCGTATGTAACCTAAGATCTGATACAAACTTGTCACGACCCCAAATCCTAAACCGGTCGTGATGGCGCCTATCGTGGAACTAGGCTAGCCAACACTCACATATATACAGTTTGTTTCCAAATCCCAACTCATTTTTGACATTTCATACATGTAAGTAAATTACTTAATCTATTAAGCAAAACATACAGTGAAATAGTTTAAAACCATCCCCAATATCCGGAGTCAACATGTTATGAGCATCTAAGGAATATACCAAAAAGTATACTACTATAATACAAAACCTCGGGACGAATAACTAGGTACAACATAAGAAGACAAAACAGAGATGTTGTGGACGCTGAACATCTACCTTTATGTCCCGAACACCGGCTCCGTAAGGAATATATGGCTAACGCTCGGTATCAGCAGCTGTATCTTCACACAGGGGTGCAAGGAGTAATGTGAGTACGCCAACTCAGTAGTAATAGAAATAAATCAAGTCTTAAGTAGTAAGAAACACATAAAATCAAATCATCCGTTCACAATATGCACAACCTTTCTTTCCAACAGTATATACATATATATATATATATATATATATATATATATATATATATATATATATATATATATATGAAATCAACATGCCTTAAAATCTAACTTCAGTAAAATCTTTTGAAAAACGTGTTTTCCAACAATTTCAGAAATAAAGATACCCGAAGAATTTAGTGTAAATAAAATAAGTCATAAGTAGCCCACCGGGAATGAATCATAAATCGCCCCTCGGGCAGAATATCACTCAGCATACCTCACAGTCACTCAGTATCAGCCCCTCAGGCAACCTCATTGTCACTAATGTCTCCCAATCACTCGTTACTCGACACTCGCACTCAGTAGGTACCTGCGCTCCTT
This sequence comes from Nicotiana paniculata, assembly GCA_005239505.1. Lineage (NCBI taxonomy): Eukaryota > Viridiplantae > Streptophyta > Magnoliopsida > Solanales > Solanaceae > Nicotiana > Nicotiana paniculata. Next base: position 152,246 of record ML307816.1, on the reverse strand, counting down.
GGGGGTGTGTACAGACTCCGGAGGGTCTCCTGCTAATATCAATCCACCTCATGACATATCATATCCTCACAATCAGGCCCTCGACCTCACTTAGTCAGAAACTCTCAAAAGCCCCTCGGGCGTATTAGTAAAACGGGGTACTTGACCCAAAACATCAATTTATATCTCAAAATAGTGTAAATAAGGATGAGTTTTAAAATCTGTTAAACATAACATGACTGACTGTAAATGATTAGTCAACACAGTGAGGAAAATAGTAGTAAAAGCCCCCAAGATGTCTAAACAAGTCGGCACGAGGCCCCAAACATGACTTATAGCCCAAATATAGCAATAGTTTTTAGAAAACAATTTAACATATGATTTAGAGTAAACATATGCAACTCAATAGTTGCCGTGAAGAGGACCAAGTTCAATCCAAAAAACAGTGCACGCCACATACTCGTCATCCAACATGTGCGCCATTCTAAACATAGTGAGAAATATGAAGTCCGGGGTTTCATACCTCAGGACAAGATTTATAGCCATTACTTACCTCAACCAGGCCACAATACTAATCCGCGATGATATTTCTCCTCAAATGGGCTCCCCGTTACTCCTAATCTAAACCAAAACCAGATTAGCATCATCGATAAACGCTAAAGGAACAAAACCCAATCGAAAACTATCAATTTAGACACAATTCTCAAAATTTGGCCAAACCCGAGCCCTGAGCCCATATCTCGAAATTCGATAAAATTTACATCATTAGAATCCTCATCCTCCCACGATTCTATATATATCAAAAACATAAAAATCGGATAACAATTGCCCACTAAAATAATCAAAAGTAATTTCCAATTCTCATGCACCTAACCTCTTCAATTTTGGGTTTAAATTCAAGAAATTTTCGATTTAATTACTAAAAAAATGACATAGAATTGAGTTACGAAGTAAAAAATGTTACCCTCAAAGGATTTCCTTCGATATCCTCTTCAAACCCTCTCAAAGAGCTCTAAACACGTTCAACGGTGGAGGAAAAATACACTCAATTCGCAAAAATGGCTTTCTAAAACATTTCGCCCAGCACTAAATCCTTCTTCAGTGCGATTGCATTTCGAGGGATGCGTTCGTGATGCACAGTCCAACCCAGTCTATGTGTTTCACACCCACACACACGTTCGCATAGCTCCAACATCCATCCTTTTAACTCGCCCCATAACCACTATGTGATCGCATAAGGAGCCCTGCGACCACACTGCTCAAGACTGCCCAACCTATGTGATCGCAATCCTTATTACCCGATCACATAGAACAAATTGCCTGCTCCAATCTTTACTCTACGCGATTGGGGATGAACTCACGCGATCGCAATGAAGAAACCACTGCTGCGAAAACACCAGAAAAATAGCAAACTCCTTAAGACCAAAATGGCCCGTTTGAGTGTCTGAAACACACATGAGGCCCCCGGGATCTCAAACAATCATACCAACACACCCATAACATCAGTCAAACTTATTCGAGCCTTCGAAACACCCAAAACAAGGAAAAACACCAAAATTACATCAAATTCAAGCCTATGAACATTGAAACTTCTAAATTTCCCCAATGATGCCGAAACCAACCAAACCAAATCCGATTGACCTGAAAATTTGCACACGTATCCAAAATGACATTATAAACCTGCACCAACTTCCGAAATTCCATTCCGACCCCGATAGCCTATTTTCCACCACCGACCGGAAATTGCCAAAAACTAACTTTCGCCAATTAAAGCCTAATTCTACATCGGACATCATAACTTCATTCCAAACACAATCATAAGCCCCAAATCACCTAACAAAGCCATCCGAGCCATAAAATCCACATTCCGAGGTCGTTTACCAATAAGTCAACTCCAAATTGACTTTTTCAATTATTAATCTAATTTAAGAGACTAAGTGTCTCAGTTCTCACCACGACCACAACCAACCGACCCAACACAACATAAATAGGCTGAGCAACATACGATAAAGCAAAAAGAGGGGAAACATGGCTAATCTCATAGAACAACCGACCGGGTCGTTACAAGTATGAGGAACATATGTTAGTTCATTATAAGGATACAATCCCTCAGAAGAATAAGACACCTTTTAAATTACACAAGATAGGGTCTTCAGATATCGAGGACGATTATGTGTCCCTAATTTTACAAGGCTACGTCAGCAGGTTATGTGAGAAACTCACTATTCTCGTTATTCTATCCATCCAGGAGCAACAAAGATGTATCATGATATCAGGGAAGTATATTGGTTGGACAGAATGAAAAAGGATATAGCGGAGTTTGTTGCTCAGTGCCCTAACTATCAACAGTTTAAGATTGAGCACTAAAAACCCGGTGAATTATTGTAGGCTATTGAGATTACGGCTTCGAAATGGGAAGTAATTAATATGGATTTCATAGCAAGCTTACCTCGTACCCAGTGTAAGTTCAATTTGATATGGGTGATTGTTGATAGGATTACAAAGTCAACCCATTTTCTGCATGTTAGGACTACATATTCTGCAAAGGATTATGCAAGGCTTTATATTATGAAGATAATACGACTGCATGGTGTCCCTGTATCTATTATTTCGGATAGAGGAGCTCGATTTATAGATAACTTATGTAGGTCCTTCCAAAAAGGATTGGGGACTCAAGTTAATCTTAATACAACATTTTATCCCCAGACAGCGGACAGGCTGAGCGTACTATTCTGACACTTCAGGATATGTTACGAGCTTATGTGATAGACTTCAAAGGTAGCTGGGATGATCATCTGCCGCTTATTAAGTTTTCATATAATAGTAGCTAACATTCAAGTATTCAGATGGCTCCATACGAAGCTCTTTACGGACGGAAGTATAGGTCTCCCCTAGGGTGTTTTGATGTGGGGAAACTACGTTAGTAGGACCAGAATTTTTACCACGAGAAATCGAGAAAATTATTATGATACATGAAAGGCTTTTAACAACTCAAATACGTTAGAAGTCTTACGCGAATAATCAAACGACGATACTGGGATTTTCAGGTTGACGACCGGGTATTCCTACAGGTATCACCAATAAAAGGTGTTATGAGGTTCATTAAGAGAGGAAAACATAGCCTCGATACATTTGACCATATAGGATCACGCAAGGTAGGCCATGTAGCATATGAGTTAGACTCTCGTTTTGACTTGGAGGTTGTACATCAAGTTTTTCATGTGCATATACTCCATAAATGCACCGGACATCCTTCTAGAATCGTGTCAGTTGACGACGTTCAGGTCACAGAGCAACTATCATATGAAGAAACTCCTGTTGCTATATTAGACAGACAGGTTCGCAGATTGATAACTAAAGACGGCTTCGGTGAATGTACTTTGGAGAAACAACAATGTGGAAGAAATGACTTGGGAGGCCGAGGAAGACATGAAGTCTAGATATCCCTAATTATTTCCTCATCTAGAGAAGGGTCCGACTGATACATCACAACCTTAAGGTACATGTATTGATTCTTGTGTTAGTTATTGTCATTGGCCGTGTGACGCCATTGTCGTTATTGATAATTCTGGTCCTATGTGGCATTGAATTATTGAGTTTCTACAGGAAGAGTTGGTAGTAGTATTGTTACAAAGCTGACTCTGCAAAAGTTATATAGATCCCGGGGAGTTAAACATTCGAGGATGAATGTTTCTAAGGGGAGAAGGATGTTACATCTCTCATTTTTGTATGTAAAAGTTTCGTCTTCATTTAACTGACCTAGACTCGGGGATGAGATTATCTTGAGGTTATCATATTTATGCTATTTATAACAAGTGGTAAGTAAGTGCCGAGAAGGATAAAGGGTACATGAATTAAAGAAAATGAGTTTCATTGAAGGTTGTCGATTTGGGATAAAATACGGTCCGAGCTATAATACCCGATATTTATGCACTAGTACCATACAAGGTTCCACATGACCGTGATTGTATGATGTATAACGTATATTAAAAATAAGTAGGATTTTAAGTAATTTGCGATAATTTTTAATTATATGGGTAGTTGATTAATTATCATGTATCGGGATTTTAAATTTCAAGACACTTCATTTCTAGGATTTTGAATACAAACTACATTTCATTATCAACCACTACAATCAGATTCCTACAATTCTTACAAAACATTACAATCAAGAACGTGAGCTTTAGCACATTAGCAACATAATTTTCTTACAAATTCCTACAAAGACACTACAATGTGATTTCTTCAACCAACGAGGTCTTTTAGCACAGTAGCAACGTGAAATTTTGTGGTTCTAAAGGAGTACGGTGCATCCTTTTCCAAGAATATCATACGTATTTTCCCTACTTTAGGTATGTTAAGGCTATCCTTTCTTTCTTTTTGACATGATCCAAATTATACAGATGAAACGAGCAAACACACAAATTTCATAAATGGCTCGATTTATAAAAATACTAGGGGTCTCTATGTTCTTGATTCTCCATGTCATATATTATTATATCTTCTGTTCATGATTCTTAGAATAATATGCATTTGACAAAGTTTATCCCAAAGGAAAGTTCAAATTATTAACATATTTTCATGCATTTCATTCATTTATATATGTACATTGACCTATGACCAAATAGCGTTATATACGCGTATTTATATGTATATATATGTATATGGGATATGAGAAAAGGTTACGACGTTATATACGCACCACCACCTTATTATTTGGTATATGTTGATAATTTTTCCCACAGAGGCCAAGATGATATGATGGGATTCCCTCGGAGGTTTGATGATGTTATGTAGACCTATACCTTTGCATGACACGACATTCACACGCACGTCCATGATTTTAAAACTGCTTCAGGATTTGTAAAGCTATTTAGACTTACATGCGGAATTCCTTATTCTGTGTTTAACTTATGTCTCTTATGTACTGATTTTCATGCCCTACATATTCAGTACATTATTCGTAATAACACCCTATTTCTCGGGGCCTCCATTTCATGCCCGTAGGTGCAGGTAGGCATGCTGACGGGCCCCCTTCTTAGGATCCTTGATCAGCCAAGAGTTGGCATGATCCACTTGATCTGGAGCTACTTTTGATTTTGGTACGATATGCTTGTATACGTATAAGGGTATGACGTGTCCTAGTTCTGTCCTTGTACAATGGTATTTTATATTAGAGGCCTGTAGATAGTTATGTATAGTTGGATAGTATGTGGCCTTGTCGGCTTCCAGTTTTGGGTATTTTGTTGTCTATAGTAGCCTTGCCGACTCGCCCACTGTATTGCGCATGTATATGTACATATGTCTTTTGGATAGGTTTCCCTCATGTATGTTATTCATGTTTATATATTAAACGCATGCTTAAGGATGTCGGACATGTAGGATTCGGGCATCCGTTGCGGCCCATCGATTTGGGTCGTGACAAAAGTGGTATCAGAGCAGTCATGTCCTAGGGTTGTCCACAGACCGTGTTTTATAGAGTCTTATTTATGAGTGTGTTGTGCACTAGACTTATTGAAAGGATGTTACAATACATATAGGATATTATCCTCTCTTCTTGTCTTAGATAGTGTGATATAAGAATTCATGTTCCTAAGGATATGTTACATTTTCAGCGATTCCTCAATAGACTACAACCGCTAGCACGGGTCAGAAGGCTACAGAGGTATTACCAGGAGATATAAGTTACACTACGGAGTCAGATCCATTAGAGATCATGGGTTCTATTGAGGAGGATCTATCTGAGGATCCATATGAGTCATCCATTCGAGTATTTACGATTTCACCGGTAGCAGATGAGGTGAGGGAAGTTCTTACCTTACCAAGGCCCTTAGTTTCATTATCAGGGATCGTTGATCGGGGTATAAGGGGAGTGGTGCATCGATTGGCACAACCAGGTTCCCCTCTGGCTCAAAACTATGTCAAGGTATTTGCGGACACCAGCTCTTATGAGGTTCCACATAGTCCACAATCTTGGGAGTCCGTCAATCAAGGTTTATCAGTGTATGTTATGGGATGTGCAGGGGAAGAGGTAAGGAGGCAGGCCAAGAAGGGGAAGATAACTGATAAGGATATGAAGATTCCTCTTCGAAGTATGTCTAATCGAGGCTCTCATATAGGACAAGGAAAGGACCCTCTACTGTAGTCTTCCTCCAGTTGTCAGCTTTTGGTTGGTGAGCTCCACTTCTTCTTGGAGTATTACAGATCCAGGGTTCTGAATATGTTAGGTTGTTTTATGAGGACGTAGGGAGCCCTATCCCGACTTTTATATATTATGGTTATGTTTACTCAGAGTTATTTTACAGAGTATCCTATATATAGATTTCGGTATGACATGTCTATGTCCTAGTCGACCGTGATGTATATAAACCTTTTTCTAAATTAGTTATGCGAGTTTATATATATGGATGTGGACCGTAATGGCCCGTTATAGACTTGATAATAAACAAGGATAATGTACATTGTGTTTTGTTGGGTAGAACGTGATGTTATAATGGGTATGGATTGGTTGGCCTTTTGTTATGCTAACATCAAGTGTAGATCAAAGATGGGCCGCGACGGCGTCCAGTACCATACTCAATTGAGTACCAACGTAATGTATCTTCCGTATAATACAATCACATGTAAATGAATCAGAAAGGCTTATGTGAGATAACTAGAGTGAAACATATGAGAACACTCGACATAGGACGACCCAACATGTAATACAAACTTATACATATGACATACGGGCCTATAAGAGTACATAATTCCATAAGGCCGGGACAGGGCCCGACATACAAATCAATACATGTCCAAAGCATACAGACCAAATAGGAAACTCCGGAGCAAATAGAGCGCACCAACACCTTCCGCTGAGCTGATAACTTACCTGGAGGAGTCTCAACCTCTCTATAGAGACTTGCGGGAATGAAATTCAGTGTCCCTAGCAAAAAAGGATGTTTGTACAAATAATGTACTGAGTATGTAAGGAATGAAAATCAGTAAATCATAGACATGAGATAAAGATGGAGTAAAAGAAAACTATTCCATGTTTGTACTGTGGAATAGTACTAGCATGTACGAGAAAACTTTACTCAAAGTAAAATCAAGAAATGCACAAATAGAAAACAGTTAAAGGAACCCACACATAGTGCAGAGTGATATAGAAACAAGAACAATTGAGAGCCTTACAAATTCCAATTTCAACATAATCACATTTCATCTTTATTACATTCTGTTGCGATGTGCAACTCGATCCCACCTTACGTTTCTTATTGCGGCGTGCAACCCGATACCACCTTACATTTTACACTCCACCATTGTTACCTCTCCAACCTTATCGTGTTGCGACGTACAACCCGATCCCACTGTATGATATTACACTTCACCCTTATTACCACTCCCCCCTTATTACTTTGTGTTGTGGCGTGCAAACCGATCCTACCACACAATATTACAATTCACCCTTATTACCTCTCCACCCTTATTACTTCGTGTTGCGGTGTGCAACCCGATTCCACCAGGCCAGCACATTTCAAAGAAAACAATAACAGCCCACAATTCAATCACATGGCTTCATATCATCAAAATTACAATTTCATAACACCCAATCAATCATGTGTTCACAATAGTCCTTATCACCCATTAATTCTACCACAAAGGTATTCATCAACAATAATATAAATTCATCACAACCAACAATCCATATGAAGTTAAGCCACAATAAACCTTGCCGACAATGAGTCATATACGATATTTCCATGATCATTTAGTTCAATTATTTCAATTAGATCAATTCACAATTCCCTTTCATCACTTGTCACATAGCACTTATTACTTAGATACATTTACACATTTGGGTTTATCATCATTATTTCATACCAACATACTCAAGCATTTAACAAACCTTGCACATGTTAAAGTAGTCACATAGAAGTCACCTTTCACAATCTCAAGTATCACAATAATTGACTAAGACAAATCAGAGAATGCAATCTCACATCTCAACAAAACCGGGCAATCACTTCACATATCATCAGCAAGAAACTCATACCGAATGTTTGGACACCAAGAAGGTGACTGTACGAAGATTAAAGTTATCCATACATACCTCAAAGAGCTTTTCCTTAAGTTATACCGTACACCAACACCTCTAGCAACAACAATCTATAACGAGATAGCGGAAATCAATTTATAATTAGGAGGGTTACCCATGGAGTAACTCTCTTAGGAATTCCATCAAACACGTAACATGTGAAGTAAACTACAAGGTTTTAAAATGGCAATTTCTTATTCCCTCACCCAAAAATTTAACATGAATTACCCAAATTGTTTTTTTAATATTACATACAACAACTTAGTCCCACATGCATGGCCTCTTTCACTTTTTATTTTCAAGACCTAACCTATGTGTGTTTTATTCTTACACAAACTCTGGGAAATTAGGAAATTAGGGTGAAGACTTACCTCTTTGAGTGAAGAATATGACAATAACTTGCTATTTTCCGGGCATGAGTGATTTTGGAAAACCAAATTGGATGATGTTGAAACCTTCTCTCTCAAGAACTCTCTTCTTCTCTCTCTATTGTTGGTTAGAAATTCGTTAAAAATGAAGGGAAGGGGTATTTTATAAAACAGGGGGTCAGGTTTAAAATTTAGAAAATAGGATCCCGACACAGGAATGCGGTCGCATCCCTACTGTGCGGTCCATATTCCTGGCCGCATAGTTGGCCTTCAAATGGGTAACAAATGGGAACCACACTGCCCAAGTATGCGACCACTATGCGGTCCGCATACCAGTTATGCGACCGCATAGTGCATGACCTAACCTCCCTCTCAAAAACCATGGGGCAAGAATGCAAAAACTAAGTGGTCCGCATACCAAAAACGTGATCACATTCCGGGCCACATAGTTTTCCTCAATTTGGATAGTAGACTGTTCAGGTATGCGACCACAATGCGGTCCGCATACTTTTTATGCGATCGCATTATGCGTCGCATAGTGGTCCTACCTTTGGACAGTAGAATGTCAAAGTATGCAACCACTATGTTGTCTGCATACCTGTTATGCAATCGCATACTGCATCGCATAATGCGCAATTTCTGGAAAATTTAATTTTTCAAGTTCTGGGATACTTTTTACTCAAAATAGGACCGTTTTAAGAATATCTACATTTATAACAGCACAGGGACCTATGCGGGCATTATTTTAGACATAGAAATTTTATGGGTCTTTACAATACGACCCTCATCTTTTTCGAGGTGGCCTGATAATATTACAATAGTGACCTTCGAAGTCTTTCTTCGCTAGCATCGATGAAGATAAAGAGCGAGGGTGGATGAGCCGTTTCGTTCGGGTCAAGACTTCCGACCTGATTCCTGCTGAAAAACTACCATTCCCCGAGGAACGGAATATGAAGCGTAAGTATGGATTTGTCGAGTTTGTTTCATTAATCAAATGTTTTCTCTTTTATTCGAACTAACTCCCTTCTGATCATATAGCCGTCGAGTGGTACCCCGGTGCAGTTAAGGACCTCCCCGGCTAGGTTCAGCAACTAGTTTCCATCTCCACATATGCCGAGCGCGTCTGGAGTGACTTAGCCAAAGGCTGATGGGAGGCCAAAAACCATGGTGAGTTTTTATCATTGACGTCCCTTAGTAAAATATCTCTTCATAGCATACTAAACTTTGCACTTATGTAGGCCTCAAAGATGTTGTTTCAATGAGGCCGCCCCCACCTGGCGAGGTAGAACAAAACCTACCAAGGATAAGAAGAGAAAGAAAGAAACGTCGGTGGAGTCCCCAAAGCCAAAAAAGTCCATGTTTCGAAAAACTAGGGTCGACACGGTTATCTTGTCTCCCGAAGTTGTTGCAAGTCTTCGTGCTGAGGATCCTCCTATTAGTAACTCAAACGGGAAGCGGCACCGATGCTTCAAAGGTTACCGCACTAAAGGCTGCCGAGGTAATTCAATCTAGAGCTGAGGGAATCTACGAAAACAGCTCGAGCCTAGTCCCCGAATCGGCTGGTGACCAGAACATACCTTGTGCTGAAAAGCATTTAATATATGATTCTGAATAACTCAAACCTGAGGCTCCACGAAGGCAAGAGAATGACCTGATCGAGCCACTCAGGGTAATTGAAGTGGACAACTCTCCGACTGACCCATCATTTTCTTTAGGGAAAATACGGGATGCCCTAGATATGAAGACTCCCAAAGTGGGGACATCCCATAGAGAGAACGATATGTTTGGAGAGTGCTTCTCGAGTGTCGAGGAAGGCCCCAACCTTGACACCTCGTTCATTTTTTATTAGTCTGAGAAACTTCAGAACCTGTAATCTTCGCCTTAACAATTATACCTTGAATTTGATTCTTGCCTTTTTGACCTCCTTCATTTGTTTTTTAGGTTGTAATGCTCTTCGACCAAGACTTTTTCATGTCACGAGCTGAGCTGGCCCATTGCGAAGATGAGCTTAGGAAACTCATGTCAGAGTCGGATGAGCTCAAGGCTCTGGATGCCAAAAGGCAGGGTAAACTCAATGACCTACGAGCAAGTTCTGAGAAGGCTTCCCGAGAGCGGGCTGATTTCGTTGAGCAGGTTATATAGCCTTTGTGGGCTTATTTTATGATTACTCATTTTGGTGTTTAATGTCTCAACTCGATTCTTGCAGATCAAGTATAAGGATGACCTAGTGGGGCATCTTTGGGAGGAGCTTAGGGTTAAAGATGCTGAGATCCTCGGGTTGAAGTAGTGCATGGATGATATAGCCTCCGAGAAGGATACTCTTCGAGAGAAGCTGGCCTTGGATGAGCACATACTTCAGGGCGCAAAGGAAGAATGCCGTAAATATAAGGTTCTTCATATTGTGTCGACAGCGAAATTATCCAAAACGATGTCCGAAGTTGATGCAATAATGTCTACATACCTGATCAATGTTGCTGCTGCCAATGCTCGCGCTAAGAAGGCAGCTGATGCGGCCGAGCGTAAATTAACACGGGCCATCAATCAAGCTCGGCTGGAGTCTCGAAGGCAAGCCTTCTAGGAGGTGCAGGTCGAAGGCTTTGATCTTTCTGCTGAGATCGAGAAGGTGAAGGCCTTGGAAGAAGAGGCAGCGCCATTTCTGACTTCTGATGAGGATCCTGGAAACGGCTCCAAGAGTGGGGGGAGGAAGACAAAGTCCCCGAGGAGGAAGAGGCCCCCTAAGATCAGGTTGCGGAAGGTCAAAGCCTCAAAGATGCAGCTCCTAAGGAAACTACCTCCGATCGAGTGACCTTAATAGTAGACTAAGCTTCTTTCATTTTACTTATTTTCTGTAAGTGCTCTGTGCGGGAGCTTTGTAAACATACTCTTGGACAATCATTTGAATACAAAGAATCTTTTCTTTCATTTTCATTTTGTTAATTTCCTTCTTGTCTCTGCCTTTGAAATGAGATTTGGTGTTGTTGACGATCATTCCGATTTATTGGACTTAGAATATAAAACCCTTAAAGATTTCGTGTTCGATCAATCGATCGATAATAAGTCACCACCTAGGATCTGATCTTCGAGCTAAGCTTTAGCTCGGGACTTTTGAGTCCGGACTGGGTAAGGTTCCTAGCGTAGTGCTCTTCGACCTTTATGTTTTTTAAGTATCAGCCCTTGGGCTTTAAATTATTGGCCCTTAGGCTCATTAGGTTGGCCCTTAGGCTCTTTCGATTGTCCCTTAGGCTCTTTAAATTAGCCCTTATTCTCTTTAGAATTGCCTTTAGGCTCTTTAGATTAGCCTTTAGGCTCTTACGTATCGGCCCTTAGGCTCTTTTAGATTGGCACAATTCGACCTAAAAATGGCTACAATTGTCACGTACCAAATCGATGGGTCGCGACGGGCACCCGGTACCTTACTCAACCGAGTACCACCATAACATATCTTTTCATGTCATACTATCAAAGATAACTGAGTCGGTAGGCTGCCGCAAGATAATTAGAATATAACATGTAATACCAAATTATACATAAGACATACGTGCCTATAAGACATAAGTAACCATTCATATACTGAACATAGGCCGACGAGGCCATACAATATTTTACGTACATGTCATCTGTCTACAAGCTTCCAAGAATACGGAATTTTCATAAAGGTCGGGAAAAGGCCCCGCCATACCAAACGATACACGTCGAAATCATACTAACCAAACAAGTAACTGCAAAGCAAATGGAGTGTACCAACATCTTCTGCTGAGCTGATAGGCTACTTGGAGGGCTCTCGATCTGTCTATCGGGACCTACGGGCATGAAACGCAGTGTCCCCAGGCAAAAGTGACGTTAGTACGAATAATGTACTGAGTATGTAAGGCACATTAATAAGTATATAAAAGACATAGAGGAAACATGGAGTAAATGACTCAACCTGTAAGTATGGATAACTCTATAAATCATGAAATACTTATAGTGTCATGCATATGGATATGAATGGCATGTCGTATATAGGTACATGTCTCATAACATCATCAGCCTCCGAGGGCATCCCATCATATCATCTCGGCCACTGTGGGCAAATCATCAATGTATACCAGCTGATCAGGTGGTGGTACGTATATAATGCCATAACCTTTCCCATATCCCATATATACATATATAGATACATATATACGCGTATATTACGCCGTCTGGTCATGGGTCAATGTGCATATGTAAATGCATGAAATGCATATGAAATACGTTAATAAAATCTCTCGGTACGTCATAAGGCCATTATGCCTCTGATTAATATCATGAAATCAATTTTACCAACTTACATATTTTTGAGACCCATGAACAGATGATAGAATAATATAACACATGGAAGAATAATAATATACATATTCCTAGCATTTCTACGAATATAGTATTTATGGAAGTTGTACATTTTCTCATTTCGTGTGCGTCGTAGGGGTTATGCCAAAAAAAAAAAAAAAAGATAGCCTTAACATACCTTGAGTAGGGAAAAAATCTATATAATATTCTTGAAAAAGATTGCACCGTATTCCTCTAGACCCGCAAAATTTTACGTTGCTATGATTCCTAAAATTCTCGTTGGAACCTTGCAACATTTCTCGTGGTTTAGTGGAGTATTTGGGATAGAATTTTCATTTGAATTTGAATATGGCAATGTTCTGTTTTGGGATGGGAATGACAGCATTATGGACTTTGTTTTGAAAGTCATCGCCAAATCTTCTAATTGAAGTAATGTGACTACTATTTTTGATGCTATACTAATAAGTATGAGGTGTCGTTTTACATTTGTCCTTGATTGCCACATGTTAATGACTAAGAAGTCATTGTGGCCAACTGCCACGTTTTTGGAGGGTAGGTTTTGTTAATTTTTATCCACTTATTAGTTAATTACGTAATGTCCCGTTACCCGGTAATTAATCAATTACCCGTATAATTAATAATTATTTTCACTTACTTGAAATATTACTCACTTTTCAGATACCTTACTGTTATGGCCATGTGGTACCTTGTATGGTACTAGTCCATAAATACCGGGTATTTTAGCTCGGGCCGTATTTTATCCGAAAATGTCAAATTTCAACGAAATTCATTTTCTTCGACTTGTTTCCCCTATCAACTTCACGAATTTACACATCACTCATAATCCTTATAATCTCCAAATAATCTTTTCCTTGGATTGATGTCAATTGCTTTACGACAAATTCAACGTATAATACTACAGGGTGCAATATCGACGTAACTTAATGTTGCGAAGCGTAACATCACCGTGATGTAATACTGCAAGGCGTAAAATCATCGAAATATAATACTACAGGACGTAACATCATTGTAATATTGCGGGGTGTAACAACAATCTTCCCCCTTTCTGGCTAAACACTTGTAAAATTTTTGTTATGGCTTGGCATGTTTTTATATTTGTTTGAGTTTTCGATGGTTCAATTATTTGGAACCTCGTTTGCAAGTCGATGTCCAGCGATAGTTGAATACCTCTTGGGGTTTTCTCGAAGGCTGACGTTTTCGAAGCCTTCTCATTATTCGGGGCTGATTTTTCTAAGCCCCATTGCTTAAGCCGAGGGTAGCCTGACTTAACCGGTTCCAAAGTATTTGAAGGCCTTTATTTTTGTGGCGGAAGTCGGTCGTCTATGATCCGCATTATTTCGGCCGTAGCCTTTTATACGGCCATAGCCTTTAGTCCCTGAGTGAAATGGCCTTGGCCTTAATGTCGAGGGAATTCCTTTTTTAAGGTCTTATAAGTTCGTGTATGCCTCATTGAAGTTTTGTAATTTCGTTTATGCCTCATTGAGGTCATATAAGTTCGATTTTTCCTCATTTAGGTCTTATAAGTTCGAGTTTGCTTCGTTGAGGTCTTATTAGTTCGAGTTTGCCTCATTGAGGTCTTATAAGTTCGAGTTTGCTTCGTTGAGGTCTTATTAGTTCGAGTTTTCCTCGTTGAGGTCTTATAGGATTGTGTTTTTTATGGCTTGACGTGTTAACTATCGATGACAGTCCCTGAGTATTCGAATATATTTGGCCCGAACTGTTAAATGTAAAAATAGTAGACTTATTCGAGGCACAAAAATTTTCCGATATAATAAAAGTGCTTCTTTGAGTAATTGATACATACGTACATGTTTTTGTCATCGAGGGCTTGATATTTCTATATGGACACAGTTCATTTGACGGTTTGGCCCATTACAACGTTCTCCTATCGAGGTCCTCCTTGGCATGACTTGTTTTCTTCGTAAATGTAACCTTCAAGGGTGATGCCCCCCAGTATTAGAGGTTGATAGAATAGAAGCCATGAATACTTGTTGAGTTTTACTTAGGTAGCACATAGGTGTTGCCTCTTTAATAACATTGCGGGTAAAACCCATCTAGGATAAAACCCGATCTAAGGGAAAAAGAGTGCAACGCATGCTTTAAAACCCAAGGTCTTCGATTTGAAGTGTGCTTTGATATCTCCAATAGAACACCTACAAGGAGTTAGTATAAAATATAAATGAAACAAGGAAAAGGTCATACCTCCGCAATAATAATGTTTGAGCAACGATATATTTCAATTATTTGGTAGTTGTTCACCTTCCATTGTGCCAATTTTGTAGGATCCTTTGCCTAAGACTCAGAGGACACGGTACGGTCTTTCCCAATTAGGGCCTAGTTTCCCTTCATTTGGGTTTCGAGTATTGAGGGTGACTTTCCTTAGAACTAAGTGCCCAGCTCCGAAGTAGCAGAGGTTCGTTCTTCTGTTGTAGTACCTTTCGATCCTTTGGTTTTGAGAGGCCATTCGAACTAACGCGACCTCGCGAATTTCATCTAATAGCTTGAGGGAGGTGTTCATGGTATCGTTGTTCGAGTCCTCCGTGGTGTGTAAAAATCTCATGCTCGGTTCCCCGACCTCAACTGGGATCAATGCCTCATACCCATATACTAATGAAAATAGAGTCTCTTCCGCGTCCTCAACTTTGATGTTGTTCGATATGCAAATAGTACCTCATCTAACCTCTTTTTCAAGTTTTGGATGATGGTTTTGGTTGGGGACTCGGCTTGATCATTTGCGCTTGGGTGATAAGGTATTGAGAGGATCATTTTGATTTTATGGTCTTCGAGGAATTTTGTTACTTTGCTGCTGACGAACTGCTTCCCATTATCGCATGTTATCTCTGAGGGAATCCGGAATCGACATATGATGTGGTCCCATATGAAGTTGATGACTTAGTTTTATCTTATGTTCTCGAAGGCCTGTGCTTCTACCCATTCTAAGAAGTATTCAGTCATAAATAAGATAAATCATGCTTTACCTGGCACCGTTGGCAGCAGACCAACGTTGTCCACCCCCCATTTCATGATTGGCCACGGGGATAGGACCAAGTGTAGTTGTTAACCGGGTTTATGGATCATTAGTGCAAATCTTTGGCATTTATCACATCTTCGAACGAACTCCTTGGTGTCCTTCTACATGATATCCCAGTAATACCCCACTCAGATCACCTTGTGAACCAAAGAATCGGCGCTACAATGGTTCCCACAAGTGCCTTCATAAATTTCTCGTAGCACATAATCAGTATCCCCTGATCCCAAACTTATTGCCAATGGTCCGTCGAAGGTCCTCCTATACAATGTTCCATTCTCGTCTAGTGAAAATAGGGCTGCTTTGGCTCGGAGGCCCTCGATTCTTTACGGTCCGTCGAAGGTCATCGATGTACTTGTTCCGCCAATCCCATGTTAGGCTTGTTGATTTATTTTTGCATGACCCTCTTTGATGAAAAACCTTGATAGTTGTACGACAATCCCCGAGAATATGTCATCTCCTTCAACAGACGAGCCCAAGTTTGCGAGTGCATCAGCCTCACTATTATGTTATCAAGGTACATGGACCAAGGTCCACTATTTGAAGCGGTGCAATGTTACCTGAAGCTTTTCTAAGTATCTTTGCATCCTGTCTTCTCGAACCTCGAAACTTCCATTCACTTGATTTACTACCAAAATAGAATCACATTTTGCCTCGATGGCCTCTACTCCCAGGCCTTTGGCTAGTTCGAGACCTGAAACCATGGCCTCTTACTCGGCCTCATTGTTAGTTAATTTCAAAGTTTTTATACATTGTCTAATAATGTTGCTCGTAGGTAGTTTTAGAATAATATCGAGCCCGAACTTTTTAACATTCAAGACACCGTCAGTGAAGAGGGTCCATACCCCCAATGATGTGTCCGTTTTTAACAAGAGTTCCCTTTCTACTTCGGGCACGAGGGAAGGCGTAAAATCAGCCAGGAAGTCTGCCAAAATTTGGGACTGGATGGCCGTTCGAGGTTTATAGTCGATATCATACCCTCCGAGTTCGATAGCCTATTTTTCCAATCGGCCCTATAATTCGGGTTTATGCAAAAAGTTTCGAAGTTGATATGTAGTTAATACACATATACGATGACATTAAAAGTATGGTTTCAAATTCCTAGATGCACTTATTAATGCTAGGACTAATTTTTCTAAATGCGGAATCCTGGTTTCAATATCTTCAATGGTCCGACCTACATAATAGACAGGAAATTGCGTACCCTGCTCTTCGTGAACCAACACGCCACTTACTGCTGCCTCGTACAGGGCTAAATATAAATAGAGCGTTTCATCCTCCTTTTGGGTATGAAACAAGGTTGGGCTCGAAAGATACCGTTTTAGTTCTTCCAAGCCTTGTTGACACTCCGGGGTCCATGCGAAGTTGTTTTTCTTCTTAAGTAGAGAGAAGAAATGATGGTTCAAATCCTAATACCTCGAGATGAATCGGCCTGAGACAGCTATCCGCCCGGTCAGCCGTTGCACGACTTTCACATTCTTTAATATGGTAATCTTCTTGATGTCTTTGATTTTGTCGGGGTTGTTCTCGATCCCCCTGTTTGACACCATGAAGCCCGAGAATCTGCCTAAGCCGACTCCAAAAGTGCATTTCTCGGGGTTGAGCTTCATGTTGTATCTTTTTAGGATATCGAACGTCTCCGGCAAATGAGTCAAATGGTCCTCTGCGTGTAGGGACTTAACTAGCATGTCGTCAATGTAAACTTCCATAGATTTTCCTATTTGATGTTCGAACATCTTATTAAGTACACTGATATGTTGCTCCCGAATGTTTTAGCCCGAATGTCATTACATTATAGCAATATGTACCATATTTTGTCATAAGCGAAGCCTTTTCCAGGTCCTCTGGGTTTTTTTGAATATGATTGTACCTGGAGTAGGCATCCAGAAAAGTAAGGATCTCGTGGCCAGGCGTGGCATCGATCAATCGATCGATGTTCAGTAGTGGGAAGGAATCTGTAGGGAATGCTTTGTTAAAATTCTTATAGTCTACATACATTCTAAGTTTATTCCCTTTTTTGGGACTACCACTATGTTAGCTAGCCATTTGGGATATTTTACTTCCCTAGTGGATCCTATTTTGTGATGTTTAGTCACCTCATCTTTTATGAATGCATGATTTACTTCGGACTGAGGTATCCTTTTTTGCTTCACCGGTTTGAACCCCAGGTCGACCCTTAGTCGATGGGTGGTTATCTCCAGTGGGATCCCTGTCATATCTAAATGGTACCAAGAGAAGAAATCAATATTATCAATAAGAAATTGGACTACTAGAGTAAATATTCCCGTGTATACCTTTCATTTCAGAAGATGCTCGATCAATATGGACTACTCGAGTTCTTCGACTGTGGACTTCGTTGCATCTGATTCCTCGGGGGAGGGAAAGGTTCGAGCAGTGAGGAAATCTTCTTCTTCATCTTCGACCACCTGTTCGTCGGTCTCCTTCCCCTCGGGCTCAACCGAGGGTATGTGTTGTGATTGTTATTTGGCTACCTGATTGTTTATTGACTTCTCTAAGGTAGATGGTGTTGATACCGGTTCCAATTTGTGCACTGTGAACATCTCTTTAGTTGCATGCGGCTCCCCGTATACTATTTTCATGCCATCCTTTATTGGGAACTTCATCATCTGATGAAGAGTTTATGGAACTGCCCTCATGCTATGCATCCATGGACTTCCAAATAGAGCATTATATCTCATGTCACCTTCGATGACATGAAACTTGCTGTCTTGTATTGTTCCAGCCACATTGACTGGGAGGATAATTTCCCCCTTTGTTGTTTCACTTGCCATGTTGAATCAATTCAGGACTCTAGCGGCGGGTATGATTTGCTCGAACAACCCGAACTGCTCCACGACCCTCGACCTGATTATATTGGCCAAACTACCTGGATCCACGAGCACACATTTAACTTGAACTTTATTTAAAAGGATGAAATTACATTTGCATCATTATGAGGCTGAGATAAGGTCTCGATGTATTCTTCGCTGAAAGTGAGGGCATCCTCGGACATGTAGTGTTGAGTCCTCTTCTCCCTTGTGATGGATAATTTCGTTCATTTGAATATGGGTCCAAGTTGTAAGTTGAGTCCTCCAATGATCATATGAATGACATGTTGGGGCTCTGCCGGTTCATTCTTCCTATTTGCATCTCTCACCCGAAAATGGATCTTTTCCCGGTTGCTGAGAAATTCTCGAAGGTGCCCCCCGTTGAACAATAGGGCTACCTCCTATCGAAGTTTTCGGCATTCCTCGGTCCTATTACAAAGAGTATCATGATACTTACACATTACGCTAGGGTTCCTTTGAAAAGGATTGGTCTGTATGGGCTTCGGCTATCTAGTATCTCTAATCTTGCTGATGGTTGATACGATGTCTGAGGCATCGATGTTGAAGTTGTATTCTTACAATCAGGGTGCTTCCATCGGTCTCGAGTTGGTGTCAAATCCGGTCTTGCTCATGAATACATCGGACTTCCTCGTTGTAACCTTTATGACCGGCATGTGCCTTTACAAATTAGTCCGCCAACAAGGCAAACGAATCTATTGAGTTCGGGGACAGGTTATGATACCACATCATGCCCCCCTTGGACAAGGTTTCTCCAATTTTTGTTAATAGGACACACTCGATCTCGTAGTCCCTCAAATCATTTCCTTTTATACCAGAAGTATATGTGGTGATATTCTTGTTGGGATCTGTGGTCCTATTATATTTTGGGATGTCGGGCATCTTGAACTTCTTATGAATGGGCTTCAGATCCGCATTCGATGAGAATGGTTTTTTTACAAACTTCTTCAAATCTAGTCCCTTCAAGATTGGAGGTGCTCTCAGTATCTGGTCGACCCTCGAGTTGTACGTTTCTACCTTTTTATCGTTGTCTTCGATCATTTTTTTGCATGTCTCGATCTTCTTACTGAGTTCCTCTAACATCCTCATGATGGTGGGGTCTGTTCCTGACCCATTATTGCTTGATCTTTCTGGGGGTTGGGTCAACTCAAGGAGCTGTTTCAAGTCCTTCTATGCTCGGAGTCTTTTGTTGAATCTTAACTGAGCGATAGCAACTTCTTGTGCCTCCAACATTTCAAAAATTACTTGTAGGCTGAATTCTCTTCCTTCTCGAGCGTGTGTCCTTTGTGCGTCATGTTGGTCCCCTACGCATACACTTCCATCAATATCAGTACCCAAATCAACGTGCAAAGCAATGTGTGAACCTACGTCGATAGAGTTTAGTGTTAATGCTACCCTATGGTTTAGTGGTGGCACACCTGCCCCTGAAGCTAATGCATTGTTTTCTGCATGGAAACCTAGACCTTTGTTTCCATGTGACTTTGATGAGTTAGACATATTTTAACCTGAAATCAAAGAATCTTTGGACAAGAAAAAGTGTGAAGAATAATGTGTGTTATCAGAAAACTAGCACCAATATAATCACTATTATCTTTATCCCCACAGTGGGCGCCAAAATGTTAACCTCAAAAATGGAGTTAACAATTATATTTTATTTGTTTTTCTAAAAATATGTGATATATTTCAGTACTAGTAGATAAGCTACAAATACTAGGTGCAAATAAAAAGAATATGATAATCATACCAGTGTTGTTAAAGGAAATGGGGGCCTCGAGCTCGATAGCCTCGGGGTCTCGAGGTTATTTAGTAGCAATAAAGTATGAACAATAAATGAAGAACAATAAATATGAAGAATAATGTTGAGCACGGCAAATGACCAAAGCAGAGTAGAATATTCTATAGCAGTAAATAAGGATCCTTACAAATTATTAAGGTCCCATTTATATAGGAAGGGAAAACCCTAATATGGTACATGCCTAATTATGACAAAGAATTCTATTGGTACAGTTATATAACCACCTAATACGGATTTATACGAACCAATCCTGAGATTTATGCCTTGATCTATATGCCCTTGAGAAATCCCCACTTTTCTTGACTGTCATCGATTTTGCACTGCCTTGAGGTAGGCTGTGTTCGGCCTTCGATGTGCTTTCTCGATGTATGCATTGTGAGATTAGGCTCGAACTTTACTTCGAGCCTCCCGGTACTCAGGTGTTATATGTTGTATATTCTCTATCCCTGTTTACATTACTATTCTTATTAATGTTTTCCTGCCTTACATACTAGGTACTTTATCCGTACCGATGTCCCTTTTATTTGTGGACACTGCATGTCGTGGTGCAGATCCTAATAGACAGGTAGGCAAAGCTCCCCCATCACAGTAAGCTGTCAAATTTCAGTGGTTATTGGCGAGAGCCCTTCTCCAGACTTTCCGTGGTCTTGGTATGCACTTTTGTTATACACAATACGGGTATGTCGGTGCTTTTTTCCGGCAATGTTGCAACACTTATGTTCCTTTAAAGGCTCATAGACAAGTGTGTCGACTCATGTATAGTTTTGAATGCCTTGTTGGCTGAGTTTTGTTGTATAGTCTCTCATGGTGGTGTGCCGGCTTGTACCTTATGTATAATTTTTGGACAATATTGACGTCCCATGCTATGTATGTTCATGCCATTATCTTTCATTGTTGGGTTTTCATGATTCATTTCTAACATTTTTATTGATCTTATCGGCCTTTAAAGATAATAAGGAAGGTTAGATAAAATGTACATTGGTGCTCGGCAAGTATGGCCTAGTTTCTAGTCATGACCCTCTAGTTTTGGTCCTGACATAACCTCTACAACAAGTACACAAGACATCTCCAAATACAACACTGTTTTGGAATTTCATAAACAATAGAAGGTGACTTTGAGGCATACAAGAGGAACAACAAGTGTACCTTGAAGTTTCCACATAGACTCAGAATCAGCTCACTAACACCCAGCACGGTCTGAGGTACTTGGATCTTCATAAAGATGTGCAGAACCATAGTATAAGTACACCACAACCGGTACCCATAAAATATCAAGACTAACTTCGGTAGAGTAGTGACGAGGGTCAAGTGAAAACACTCACTAGTCAGATAGCCTGTGCAAAATATCAAAACCTGGCAACAGGAAGAATTACGTAAGCTATAACTTTAATCTCATAAGAATAAGCGATAACAATTTAGAATAAATAAAGGTCCAGTTTCAAAAATGAGTCTCCAAATAGAACCACACACTCACGGCACCTCATTCCCACATTATTAATCACCCTTGCAGGGAAAGACCTCCTACCACAATATAAGTCACAATCGCAGAACAAATAACTCGTGCCACAATATAAGTCACACTCACATGGAAAAGACCTCAATCCACAACATATGCCACACTCGCATGGCGAATACCTTTTGCCACATAATATATCATAGTCGTGTAAGTAACCAATAACATTCTCAAGAGGAATTTATAAGAACCATACACAGTAATGTATGGTAACAACTTTCTTTTTTATACCACTCTATTAAGTTACCAACAACTCAATAGAATATGAGATAAGAAACTACTTATAAGTAAATCCATATTGGAAACCAAATCATCAAGTAACAACGGTGTCATGACCCAAATCGATGCTCTGCGACGAGCACCCGGTACCTTACTCAATCGAGTACAAGTACCAACGTAACGTATCTTTCGTATCATATTAGCATAGGTAATTGAAATGGAAACGCCGCTATGAGATAACTAGAGTAAAGCATGAGGGAACACTCGACATATAATGACCCAACATGTAACACAAACTTATACGTATGACATACAGACCTATAAGGCCGTCGTGATCCTTAATATACTCAAAACTTAGGCCGACAAGGCCATACAAGTATATGTATACATGAAATCTGTATACAAGCCTGTAAGAGTACATAAATATCATAATGGTCGAGACAGGGAGCCTTCCATATCTATCAATACATGTCCTAACCATACTGACCAAATAAGAAATTCCGGAGCAAATGGAGCACACCAACACCTTCCACTGAGTTGATCGCCTACTTAGAGGACTCTCAACTTGTCTATCGGGACCTGCATCCAATAAATGCAGTGTCCCCAGGAAAATGGATGTCAGTATAAATAATGTACCGAGTTTGTTAGGAATGAAAACTAGTAAACAATAGACATAAGAGAAACGTGTAGAAAAATACTCAACATATAAGTCTGAATAACCCTATGAATCATTTATATTTATAATGATATAAATTTCATATCATGCATAGGTATATGCGTACATAATATCGTCAAGCCTCTGAGTTCATCCCATCATATAATCTCGGCTACTGTGGGCAAAATCATCAACATATACCAGCTAATCAGGTGGTGGCGCCTATATAACACCGTAATATTTCCCATCCCATATATATACACATACACACATATATATATATCTAGATATATATATACACAGACACACATATATATACGCGTATATAACGTCATATGGTCATGGGTGAATGTGCATGTATAAATGAATGAAATGCATAAGAAGTACATTAATGAGATTTCTCAGAATGTCATAAGATCAATATGCCTTTTATTAAAATCATGAAATAAAATTTATCAATTTATGTAATTTTTCAGACCCAAGAACAGATGATAGAATAATAGGACGCATGAGGAATGAAGAACATAAACACTTCTAGTATTCTATGAATAGGGTCATTTATGAAAGTTGTGCATTTGTTAGTTTAATTTTTATTGTATGGATCATTCCAAAAGGTAAGAATATATAGTCTTAACATACCTGACCCAGTTCTCATGACAATCCCTCTAACACACATCAATTGCTACAAAACACGTAATGGCGGATCGAAGTAGGAAAAAATTCGTATGATATTCTTGAGAAAGATTGTAAATGGCTTTCTTAGAAGCTGCAATTAACCTACGACCTTGTAGGGGTTAATAAGAATCTTTTTAGATAATTACATCATATGTTACTAAGTAAACATTGTCATTTCCCTTTAATGATGTACGGAGGCGTGAGAGTGGGCTCCACTTTAGGATGACTAAGCTTTGTCCTAAAGGCCCCTAATATGCCACCTATTTTAATGACTAAGAGTCATTACNGGGGGGGGGGGGGGGGTTAAACTTATCCAACAATGATAATTAATTAGCTAATCTTCCACTGAAACCAATAATTACCCAATTATTGACATAATTGAGAATT
The DNA here is from genome assembly GCA_005239505.1 of Nicotiana paniculata. Lineage (NCBI taxonomy): Eukaryota > Viridiplantae > Streptophyta > Magnoliopsida > Solanales > Solanaceae > Nicotiana > Nicotiana paniculata. Next base: position 128,372 of record ML307816.1, on the reverse strand, counting down.
ATCTCGAATAACTTAAAATGCTAATTACTTTTAACATACTTTATAAACCTTATTATCATGTTCATGTGGTACCTTGTATGGCACAAGTCCATAAATACTGGGTTGTTACACCCCATATTTTTCATTTGCGAAAGTATGCCATAAATAAACTAATGAAAGCTCGGAAATGAGATGTTACACTCCGCATTTTCATATGTTAAAGTTTCTTCATAAGTTAATTGACATAAGTTCGGGAATGGGATTACTTTGACATTTTAAGCAGTATGCTATTTCAAACAAGGGATAAGTAAATTCGTGAAGTTGAGAGGGAAGGAAAAATTGAAGAAAATGAGTTTCGTCGAAGTTTGTCAATTTGGGATATAATACGGCCCGAGCTTTAATACCCGGTATTTATGGACCAGCGCCATACAATGTACCACATGACTATAACAATAAGGTGTACAAAGTGTGTTAAAAGTGAGTAGTATTTTAAGTAGTTTAAGATAATACCTAATTTGTGAATAATTTGGTAATTAGTGGCTAATGGGAGATTAACAAGTTATTGAATTCATTAGATGATAATTAATCCAAATATTTGGATAACAATTAAATCTCAAAACGTGGAAGCACATCAATACAAATTGGTGACTCTTAAATAATAATGTGTTTACCTTGAAAATTGTAATTACAATGATATTTGATTATGTGGTTCTAAATATATGTAACCTATTTTAATACCGGTTGTTTAGGCAGTAGATGCTACGTATGAAGCGAGAAAGATGGAATAAAAGCGAAAATAACAAGAGTACGCAAACCAGGTGTCGAAGAGGCCAGTCTCGAGGATGGTCGGGTAGGCCTCGAGGTTGAGCTTGAGAAGCTTGATTAAGGGCTATCGAAAATAATGAGCAGTGCTGGAGGCCTTAAGAATGGACTATTTATGATCAATAACAAGTAATAAATGGATAATAATTCAATAACACAATAAACGAGGAACATTAGTTTAATGAAGCAAATGTTGAGAGTGTTTCTATTAGGGAGTAGAGGATGTTCTTGTTGTTGTATTGAATATAACCTTACACAGTGGAAAGGGTCCCCTTTATATATGATGGGGAATCCCATCATAGTACATGCGTCATTAATATAAGAGATATGGCTGGTACATCCATTTAATCCCATGGTACGAGCTTGTACTATTTTGTGTACTTTGGCTTTCGATATGCACGCCCTTGAGGTCGAGGACCTTAGATATTCATTGCCTCGAGGTTGAGGATATTCGAGCATTCTAGGCATCGAGATGACCGTAAAATAGGGCTCTTCGATTTTAGCCGTATACAGATAGTCCTCGCGTTTCTTAGAATAAAGTGATTAGAAACAGTATTGAATTATTGCCTCTTCGATGTCTTCATCATGACATCAATCACGTGAGGTCATCAGCTGATGTGGTAAGAAGGTTGCACAGAGCACGATTATCGAAAAACAACGTAGCCGCTATATGTCGCCTTTTCAACTTCTACAACACGCTTGAAAAACCCTCTATAAATATTCCACCCCTTTTTTTCAAAATTTTGGTAAACCTTAAAACGCCCACTTAGAAACTTTTGCTTTCTTCGCCAATGTTCTTCTTCTCATTCTGAAATGCTAATGCAGCTATGTCAAAGACTTCTAAAACGGTTCCTCAAAAAGACAAAACCCCATCTTGTTCACGCTATTCTAAGAGCACAAGGACAATTCCCCCTCGCATTGAGGAGTGCCTCTTTGTACCTTATGAAATGTCATCCGATATTGAGGCTGATAAATCTTTGTGGGTTGCGGGCCGACGCGAACCCATGCCTCGATATGTTGGTCAGGCGATTGATATTGAAAAGGCGAAGGTTCATTACCGTTGGGAAAAAGCAACGCACGTAAAAATTCATCCATCTGAAGGAGATATAGCTATTAATAGAGTCGGTCGGGCTATTCCTTGGTGGAGAGAAGATAACTTGAAAATATTTCTTCGTGTCGCAGATAAATTTTGATGCTGAGAACTGCTTCACTAATTCTTCGTTTCCCCGAGTTCAAGCAACTTCACATATATATGATATTTTCAGGTGAAAATTCATGTGGGGATATTAAAAACTTCCCAGTTGAAGTTCTTGAGTGCTTTCCTATCTAGGGGGCATCATGACTAGTCATGATACTTGAAAAAGCGTAGCCAAAACTGCTCTTGGCCCGAGAATCCATTTGCGAGATGTTAGAAAATACTCCGAAAGGAATGGGCAGCGTCTTACATATTCAACTAATGCTAGTCCCAAGAGGTTTGATGAGGACAGAGTCCCCGGGGGGAAGAAGACGAAGTTGCGATAATAATGACAGACCAGGTCTTAAAGAAGGTAGATTAGGTTTTTACTTATTCTCTTCTTTGTGTAAGGGATCCAAGCATGAACCTTGTAAAATATACATTTATGAATCTTCACTCTATATAAAGGCCTGTATTTTTTTCCATTTCTTGTCTTTTCTTTGATTTTTGGATTAGACTGTAATGCATGTTGACAATTGGTCTGAGGATTTTGACTTCTAAAATAAACCTTTAGGTCTCTGTTATTTATGGGAGATCAGTGGTAGTCGATAACTGTCCGTAGGTGACTCGGTCCTCGAGTGAAAGGAATGCTTCGGGCAAGGATGCTTCCCTCGAGAGACGACTTTGTAACGCCCGAGAACATAACTTAATCCAGTCGAGAAGGATTGTAAAGATCGAGGCTTATCTTCTAAATATGAAGGATGACAAGAAAGTGGTCACTTACTTGAAAGATGTTGCAGATGCTCGGGCCGAGCTGAGAGGGGATTTCACTACGGATAGGAGAGGCGATGAATATTCTCGATGCAAGTCTCGTAGGGACATCCTCGAAGAGATACATTGCAGGGGTTATGACCTCTCGGAAGAAATAAAGCAAGCCGAGGCGGACGATATCGACGCTATGTTTTTCCTTTCTTCTTGAGTTGATGCTATTACTTGAAGGCCGTCATGGGAGTTGGTCCCGAGAGTAGAATATACTTTCAGCTTTGTTATTTTCATAAGACACCCGTAGGAGCGTTGTAAACATGTATTTATAATACACACACATATATATATATGAAATATTCTTTGATTTGATTTTCATGTTGGTAGTTAGCCTGGCGAATTGGACTTTGAGATGAAACCCTAGGGGTTATAAATTGGCCTTGAGGCTATTTAAGCTAGCGACTCGGGCTTTTATGCTTTAGGTCGGTATGACCTCTGTTGTAGCTGGCGACTTGGGACCTTATGCTTTTGTGGCTCTAAGGCGCTTTAGTTAACCGTATCGGGCTTAGTCTCCGAGTTGGATTTCGGCTCAAGCTCAACGGCCCTACGGTTTTCAAATTGGCCCTGAGACGCTTTGCGTCGGGTGGCCATGTTCTGTCATTACGTGCAACTATCTCCACTTATGACTTGTAGTTGGAAACTAGGGCTCCTATGAGTAAGGTCGATAGGACTTTTAATGTAGCGGGCGACTCGGGTTTTTACGCATTTTTGGCTCTGAGGTGCTTTAGTTAACCATATCAAGCTTAGCTCCGAGTTGGGTTTTGACTCAAGATCAACGACCTTGAAATTTTTGAATCGGTCATAAGGCGCTTTGGGTCGGTATGACCTGTAGCTGGCGACTTGGGCTCTTACGCTTTTTCGCCCTGAGGTGCTTTAGTTAAACGTATCGGGTTTAGTCTCTGAGTCGGTTTCGACTCGAGCTCAACGGCCCTCAGGTTTTTGTATCGGCCCAGAGCTGTTTTGGGTCGTCATGACCTGTAGCTGGCGATTTGGGCTCTTATGCGTAAGGTCGATACGACTAGCTGGCGACTTGGGCTCTTATGTTTTTTTGGCCCTGAGGCGCTTTAGTTAACCGTATTGGGCTTCGTCTTTGAGTCAGGTTTTGACTCGAGATCAACGGCCCTAAGGTTTTCTAATCGGCTCTGAGGCGCTTTGGGTCGGTATTAACTATAGCTGGCGACTTGGGCTCTTACGCGTAAGGTCGATACGATTAGCTGGCGACTTGGGCTCTTACGTGTAAGGTCGATACGATTAGCTGGCGACTTGGGCTCTTACTCTTTGTTGGCCCTAGAGCGCTTTAGTTAATCGTATTGGGCTTAGTCTCCAAATCGGGTTTCGACTTGAGCTCAACGGCCCTCAGTTTGTTGAATTGGCCTTGAGACGCTTTGGGTCGATATGACTTGTAGCTGGTGACATGGGCTGTTACGTGTAAGGTCGATACGACTAGCTGGAAACTTGGGCTCTTATGCTTTTTTGGCCCTGAGCCGCTTTAATTAACCATATCGGGCTTAGTCTCTGAGTCGAGTTTCCACTCGAGCTCACCGATCCTCATGTTTTTTAATCGGCCCTGAGGCACTTTGGGTCGATATGACTTGTAGCTGGCGACTTGGGCTCTTAAGCGTAAGGTCGATACGACTAGCTGGGGAATTATCCTCTTATGCTTGTTTGTCCATGAGGCCCTTTAGTTAACCATATCAGGCTTAGTCTCCGAGTCGGGTTTCGACTCGAGCTCAATGGCCCTCAGGTTTTTGAATCGAACTTGACGCGCTTTGGGTTAGTATGACCTATAGCTAGCGACTTGGGCTCTAACGCGTAAGGTAGATACGACTAGCTGCAAACTTGGGCTCTTATGCTTTTTTGATCATGAGGCACGTTAGTTAACCGTATTCGGCTTAGTCTCCGAATCGGGTTTCGGCTCGAGCTCAACGACCCTCATGTTTTTTAATAAACCCTGAGGCGCTTTGGGTCGGTATGACCTTTAGCTGGCGACTTGAGCTCTTACGCGTGAGGTCGATATAATTTTCTCGCGACTTGGGCTCTTACTATTTTTTAGCCCTGAAGCGCTTTAGTTAACCGTATCAGGCTTAGTCTCCGAGTCGGGTTTCGACTCGAGCTCAGCGGCCCTCAGGTTTTTTAATCGGCCCTCAGGCGCTTTGGGTTGGTATGACCTGTAGCTTGCGACTTGGGCTCTAACGCGTAAGGTCGATACCACTAGCTAGCGACTTGAGCTGTTACTCTTTTTTGGCCCTGAAGCGCTTTAGTTAACCGTATTGGCCTTAGTCTCCTAATCGGGTTTCGACTCGAGCTCAAGGGCCCTCAGGTTTTTGAATCGGCCCTGAGGCGCTTTGGGTCGGTATGACTTGTAGCTGGAAACTTGGGCTCTTACGCGTAAGGTCGATACTATTCGCTGGCGACTTGGGCTCTTACGCTTTAGGTTGGCACAACCTTTAATGTAGCAGGCGACTTGGGCTCTTACGCTTTGGGTTGGAACTACCTTTAATGCAGCGGGCGACATGGGCTCATACGCTTTCGGTTGGCACAATCTTTAATGTAGCACGCGACTTGGGATCTTACGCTTTAGGTTGTCACAACCTTTAACGGGTTCATTTCAAATTTTTTCAAAGTTATAGGAGGCCTGTGATTTTCGGGAAACAGCCGGATGTCTCCAAGTTGCTTTAGTTTTGTCGGAGCCTTTCAGTCCCCGAGTGAGATAGCCATGGCATCTATACGAAGGTATGCCTTTTGGGTCTTACAAGTTAGATAACATAGCCTTGACTTTGATATGGGGTTTATGCATGCTTTAACGTCTTAAAAATTTACATGCCTTACTTGAGGTCTTACAGTTTTGGTCTTGCCTCATAAAGGGCTTGCGAGTTTGAAGTTTTCGGCTCTGGGTCTTACGCTTCGAGTTAGATAACTTGATGAGCCAACAGTTGGGGGCAGTCCCCGAGTTGGAATTGGTGTTTCCTCGAGAAGGGCTTATGAGCTCGGAATTACCTGCCCTGAGGTCTTACGGCTTCGAGTTTCTGACGACTCGGTAGAGTGACTGTCGAGGACAGTTCACGAGTGGTTGATAAATTTTTTTCCCTGGGGTTGTCTCTTGTTAAAAATGGCAAACTTCTTTGGTGTGCGAAATGTTTTGATGATAGAAGGTACTTCTCTGATTGCTTGGTACAAGTATACATATTTTTTCCATCGAGGGTTTTGATTGTTCTACATGAACACGGTTCATTCGACCGTTTGGTCTGATACATCATTCTCCTGTCGAGACCCTCTTTGGCATATTTCAGTGATCTCCTGGGGGGATGCCCTTTATTATTCGAGTTTGATCTACGAGAAGCCTTAAATACGTGGTGATTTTCTCTTTAGGTAGCATATGGATGTTTCCTCGTTAAAACCTCGCCGGTAAAACTCATTTTGAGACAAAATCCGCCGCGAGGGAAAACGAGCGCAACGCATACTTTAAAACCTAAGACCTTCGAGCTGGGGGGTATTTTGATTCCCTCTAATCACATACCTGCGCATTTGGTTAGCGTAAAATCTTGAAGGGAAGAGGGAGAGGATCTTACCTTAGCAATAATAACGCTTGAGTATTGATATGTTCCAATGGTTTGGCAGTTTCTCGCCTTCCATGGTGCCGAGCTTGTAGGATCCTTTGTTGATTACTCCAAGGATGCGGTACGATCCTTCACAGCCTGGACCTAGCTTCCCTTCGTTAGGGTTTCGAGTGCTTTGGGTGACTTTCCTTAGGAGTAAGTCCCCGGTTCCAAAATATCAGAGGTTTGCTCCTTGGTTGTAGTATCTTTCGATTCTTTGTTTTTGGGCGGCCATCCGGACCAGTGAAGCTTCTCGCTTCTCATATAATAGCTCGAGGGCCATAGTCATGGCCTCATTGTTTGAGTCTTTGGTGGCATGTCAGAATCTGCCTCTTGGTTCTCCGACCTCGACCGGTATCAAAGCCTCGGACCGGTACACCAAAGAGAACAACGTCTCTCCTATGCTTGATATAGAGGTTGTCTGATATGCCCATAGTACTTCGGGCAGCGTTTATCTCCATTTTCCCTTCGCATTTTGTAACTTCTTTTTCAAGTTCTGAATGATGGTTTTATTTGTGGATTCGGCTTGACCATTTGCACAAGGGTGGTAAGGTGTCGATAGTATTCTTTTGATTTTGTGATCTTTGAGAAACTTTGTTATTTTTCTTCCGATGAACTACTTCCCGCTGTCACATGTTATCTTGGAGGGCATCCCAAATCGGCACATGATATGATCCCATATGAATTCGATGACTTCTTTTTCTCTTATCTTTTCATAGGCATGTGCTTCCACCCATTTTGAGAAATAGTCAGTCATAAACAGAATAAATCTAGCTTTACCTAGTGCCATTGGTAGGGGGCAGACTATGTCCATTTCCCATTCCATGAACGGCCATGGCGATAAGACTAAATGTAGTTGTTCACCGGGTTGGTGGATCATTGGCACTAATCTCTGACACTTGTCGCATTTTCGGACAAATTCTTTGATATCCCTTTCCATGCTGTCCCATTAGTAACCTTCTCTAATCACCTTTTGAATTAAAGAATCCGCATATGAGTTATTTCTGTAGGTCGCCTCGTGAATTTCTTAGACAACTTAATCAGTATCTCTTGGTACGAAGCATACTGCAAGGGGCCCATCGAAGGTTCTCCTATATTGAGCTCCACTCTCGTCGAGATCAGTTTGCTCTGGTTCGAAGGGCCCTTGATTCTTTTGGATCTGTGGGCAACTTCTCGCTTACCAAATAATCGACGTATTTGTTTCTCCAATCCCATGTCATGCTGGTGGAGTTGATTTCGGCATGTCCTGCTTTGATCACCGATTTGGGTATCTGAACAATAGCCCCGGGGAGTACGTCATCTTCTTCGACGGATGAGCCCAGGTTCGCAAGTGCATCACCATCGCTGTTCTGCTCGCGAGGTATATGGACTAGAGTTTGAAACAACACAAAGTGGTTTGAAGTTTGTCTAGGTACCATTACAACCTATCCTCTCGAACCTCGAACCTCCTGTTTGCCTTGTTGACTACTAGAAGGGAATCAGACTTGGCTTTGACAACTTCCGCTCCCAGGGCTTTGGATAGTTCGAGACCTACAATCATTGCCTCATACTCAGCTTTGTTGTTAGTGAATTTTAAAGTTTTTATTGATTGTCTAATGACGCACCTGTAGGTGGCTTCAGAACTATGGAAAAACCGGATCATCTCACATTTGAGGTACCGTCGGTGAATAAGGTCCACAAACCCCATAATGCGGCCGTTTTTAGCATAAGTTCTTTTTCTACCAGGGGCACAAGGGCGGGTGTAAAGTCGTCCACGAATTCCGCCAGAATTTGGGCTTGACAGTCGTTCGGGGCTGATATTGAATATCGTACCCCACGAGCTCGATGGCCCATTTGGCAAGCCGACCCGATAATTCAGGTTTATGAAATATATTCTGAAGAGGATATGTTGTTAAAACACATATATGGTGGCTTTGAAAATAAGGTTTCAATTTTCGAGATGCACATATTAATCCAAGAGCTAATTTTTCTAAATGCAGATACCTGGTTTCCGCATCTCCCAAGGTTTGACTTACATAGTAGACAGAGAATTGCGTACCTTGCTCCTCTCGAACCAACACGCCACTTTCCGCTACCTCGAATACTGCTAACTACAAGTATAATGTCAGGATCCAAACCGATGGGCCACGATGGGCACTTGATACCTTACTCGACCGAGTACCAACATAACATATCTTTAATATTACATTGTCATATACACGTGACATACGGGCTTAATAGGCCAACATAATCATTTAAAAACTCAAAACATAGGTCGAAAAGGCCGTACATTCTTTTATGTACACGACATCTGTCTACAAGCCTCTAAGAATACATAATTTTCATAAAGGTCAGGATAGAGTCCTGTCATACCAAACAATACCCGTCTAAATCATACTAACTAAACAAGCGACTCCGAAGCAAATTGAGCGTACTAACATCTTCAGCTGAGCGGATAGCCTACTTGGAAGGCTCTCGACCTGTCTATCGGGATCTGCGGGCATGAAACGTATCGTTCCCAGGAAAAAAGGGACGTCAGTACGAATAATGTACCGAGTATGTAAGGCACATAATGTACATAAGAGACATGGAAGAAATATAGGGTACATGACTCAACCTGTAAGTCTAAATAACTGTGTAAATCATAAATCACTTTTAGCAGCATGCATATGCATATGAATTTCATGTCGTGCTTAGGTATATGTTTCCTAACATCATCAGCCTCTGAGGGCATCCCATCATATCATATCGGCCACTGTAGGAAAAATCATTATCATATACCAGCTGATCAAATGGCGGTGCGTATATAACGCTATTACCTTTCCCATATCCCATATACATATATATACCTACATATATACGCGTATATAATGCCGTTTGAATATACATACATATATACGCGTATATAACACCGTTTGAATCAGATTTTAGCCATTGTGGGCAACATCATCATCATATACCAGCTGATCAGGTGGTGGTGCGTATATAACGCCATAACCTTTCACATATCCCATATACATATATATACATACATATATACGCGTATATAACGTCATCTGGTCATGGGTCAATGCACATGAATGCAATGCATGAAAATTCAAGAACATATATATCTCTAATACTTCTATGAATAGAGTCATTTATGGAATTTGTGCATTTGCACGTTTCGTTCGTATAACATGGATCATGCCAATAGAAAGAAGGGATAACATTAACATATCTGAGCCGATTTTCTTTAAACACGACTAAACTGACGTTTATAGCTAGCTCGAGTTTCACCAGATTAAGAGAGATTTGAGTAGCGATAAATAGACTATCAGGGGAGTTTCCCACTTCATTGTATAATTTGTCCATTCTTGAATTAATATAAGTTTCTTACAACAACTTTGGTGGTAATCTCAGATCCGATATAGGAAACTTGTTCCCTAATGCTCAGATACTTCATTTACAACAAAATCACTTTGCTGGTTCTATTCCATCCTCTTTAGCTAATGTTAAAAAACTACTGCAGCTTGATATTCCTCAAAATAATTTCACTGGAACCATGCCATCATGTTTTAGTAACCTATGAAATCTTGCAAACATTAATTGGGTGGATCTTCTCAAGAGAACATATAAGAGTTGTTGAATGGATAAACTGGTTACCGGTGAATAGGATGATCCCATGAGCCCCCTAATATTTGAGACCCTAAAATTAGATCAACATCTTGCAAATTTTTTGCTAATGTGTAAGAATGACAACCCACCGTCTCAATTCTCCAAGCAGGTGGGTAAGCTGCCTGCTTGGCAGCTTCAATGGTTCCACTTCGGACACTTGTATCTGTTTATTCCAAAATTGTATTGACAAACGGTTTGCAGCGTTGAAAACAGACACATAGGGCTTTAATTTCATATAAATATATCCATGTAACTCTCAATATATTGGGAGAAAACTGCATCGCAACTTGGCCTATAAACCTGCCAGTTTCTCCGAAGTGCGGCAACGAGATTTGGCGACCTTACATTAAAAAATCCATATTTCTGTGCTCCGATGTCGTATGAATAAGTGGTTTGGACCTTGGAAACCAGGTTCCAACACCTTCCTTTCGGTAAATAATATGGCCCAAAAATGACCTTATCTAACACATGAAATGTGTTGCACAAATCTTTCATTGCGAGAGAAATCTTTGGGTTTTTTTTCGCAACTTTAAATCCGATTTTTTTCAAAACTTTATTTTTCATATCCATACATCGTATATAGCCATATCATGGCTTTAAAGGCATTTAAATCATGATTAAGAAGTTTAATTCATCCTAACTTACCTAATACTTCGATAAACCTTCATTAGCCTTGTAGAAGGATTTCATCCTTTTTGAGCTTACATTAATTTATTTATGGCGTATTTTATGTATAGAAACATGGGGTGTAACATCATTCCCCCCTTTGTAACATTCATCCTCTAATGTTTATTGATGCACTTATCATTATCATAACTTATAGCTCTTACGAATACCTTAATACTCTTCTCACACTACTATTTATGGTCAGATTCCTTCCAGTCTCGTAACTGTTTCTACCCTCTATCATGCATCATGTACGAATCTGGCCTTGTAAGTGCGCTTATGGATCCCTTCCCTCCTTTTTCTTTAGACTTAGCCAATTTCTAGGCCTTACTTTGTAAACATATACAAAGCTTAATAAGATGTCTTTCTGGGCATCTATAGCTATACTTTAGTTCTTCGCTCGGTACCTAGTAAAACTTGCGAATATTGATATATCTTATTTCATAGACCTGAATATTTACCACATATATGTAGGTCATACTATACCATAAATCTTCTTTAATTTATCATTACTGAGGTCTGCAACTAATTCCAGGTTACTCTCGTTGCTTATCCTTAAGACTGATGGTCTAATTTAATCTCATATTGTTGAACTTTCATCCATTTATTTTTGATTCACCATCTACCACTGATAACTTGATCTTTTATGTAACACCGCCGCTAGGGTTCACGTTTCATCAGGGAACATCTGAAATGATTAGACTGATCCACCTTTGGCAATATCATGTTTCATAACCGTATCTCACAGCATCCCCATGCGATTCACCTTGCGTGTGCACTTTAATCATGTACAATTCATAAGATTCCTTTCTTTTCTTCATCAGATTGTTACTTAATCGAAGGCCCAAACGTCATCTTTATCTATCACAATTACACACGCATTCTAATTACTAGGGAGTATTCCATTTCTTCTAAATTCTATTAGTCTTAGATTTTTTTGAATTCATTTAGATTATAGTGAGCGTTGTAAAACTTAGAGAAACCATCTACTCTTCTTGTTTGCATGAGTTAATCCTGAGGACCGATCCATTTTTGATACCTTCTCACTCGTCCGTCCTTATCCTTTCTCCTATCTTCTAGAACCTTGTCGCTTCACCATACAATAGCTTGCGACCTACACATATCTATTTATATTACTTGCAAACTTTAAACTTGCTTGCATCATAGATTTCCCTATATCATTTTGGAACATCAAACGAGACATCACATTGTCTCTAACTTTTCTTTACTCTCCTAGTCGGGCTTTTCGATACCTAGATAGCTAAAATGAAAAGAACGTCTTGTTCGAGTTTTCACAACAAAGTGATAGCATAAATGTTAACGGGAAATAAGAAAAGATTTAATGAATCATTATGTGTAAGATGAAATATGGAGGAGCTACTTCTACGGCATTTATGTTAATATCTATACAGATCATAATGAACAGTTGTGTGAAGCCAAGTGTTGCTATTTATAGGCAGTGGTCATGTGTGGCATGTATAGTATGTTTTCTGGCTGCCGCACATGTTTGTTTTAGTCTAGTGTACGGAAGAGACTCCGGCAAACATTTGAGGACGAATGTGTCCAAGAGGGGAAGGATGTTACATATCGTGTTTTCGTACATTAAGGTTTCTTCCTCAGTTAATTGACGAAAACTTGGGGATGAGATTATCTTGAGGTTAGTATATTTATGCTATTTGCACTAAGGAATAAGTAAGTTCCATGGAAGAAAGGGTACACAAATTAAAGAAAATGAGTTTCGTTAAAGGTTGTCGAATTTGGATAAAATACAGTCCCCCTTCTTAGGATCCCTGATCAGCAAGAGTTGGAGTGCTCCACTTGATCCGGAGCTACTTTGATTTTGGTACGATATGTTTGTATATATATATACATGGGTATGACATGGCTCAGACCCGTATTTATACAATTATGTTTCTATTAGAGGTCTGTAGATATTATGTCTAGTTGGATAGTATGTGGCTTTCCCGGCTTTCAGCTTTGAGATGTGTAGTTGTCTATAGCGGCCTTGTTGGCATATGTTTTGAGTTTGTAAATGATTATGTTCTCCTATTAGGCATGTATGTCATGTGTATATGACAATGTAATAATAAATATACGTTACTTTGGTACTCGGTCGAGTAGGGTATCGGGTGCCTGTCATGGCCCATCAGTTTGGGTCATGACAAAAGTGCTGGTATATGATGATGATGTTGCTCACAGTAGCTGAAATGTGATTCAAACAGCGTTATATACGCGTATAGAGTAAGAAGAAAGAGTGACAATCTTAAATGCCCTGTAGGCTCCTACTTATAAGAATTCAAATTCCCAGATTATATTTTTAATCATAATAAGATGATACCTATATTCGGAAAGAAGGTTGGAAAGAGAAATTGTTGTGGAAAAGCTGAGTTAGAGGAACTGGATTTTTGTATGATGCCTACGATAAGTAAATGTGAGGTCTATAGCAAATCATGGGTGTACTGAAAGGTGTAAACTTCCTGATAAGAAGCCTTAAGGCAAGAATTGCTATCCATGTTTATGGTGAAAGACAATAAGAGATTAAGAAGATAAATACAAGTTTCAGCGAGCGAAAAAAGCAAGATGAAGAAGGGTACGAGGCGCCCAATTAATGAAGATTAACGACGTTTATAATTGAGGCAGATGAACATAAGATTTTTGAGTTATATTCAACAGTAACATAGGTATGTATAATTGGCCGTACCTATATCAATTATGCCCTATGGGGGCAAACATGTGTCGGTAGGCGAACTGACGGTCCCCCTTCGTAGGATACGTGATCGGCGAGAGTTGGAGTGGTCTACTTGATCCGGAGCTACTTTTAATTTTGGTACGATACAGTTTTATATAGATATATACGGGTATGAGGTGGATCAGATCCGTATTTATACAATTATGTTTCTATTAGAGATTTGTAGACAGTATGTCTACTTGGATAGTATGTGTCCTTGCCGGCTTTCCGTTTTGAGATGTATAGTTGTCTATAGCAACCTTGTAGGCACATCGTACGTATGTTGAGCTTTCCTTCATGTATAACGTTCTCGTAGTTCAGCAAATGTTATTCAGGTTCATATTTTAGACGCATGTTTAGGGGTGTTTGACAGGAAGGACTCAGGCACCCGTCGCGTCCCATCGATTTAGGTCGTGACATATAGTGTTTCATCCTATTTTGGGGTGTGGAGAAAAGGCGGGCTTGAGAGATACCATTTTAATTCCTCCAAGGCATGCTGGCACTCCGGAGTCCACTCAAAGTTGTTTTTCTTTTTGAGTACAGAGAAAAAGTGATGGCTCCGATCTGATGACCTCGAGATGAATCGGCCTAACACCACTATTCGTCGGGTCAAACGTTGTACCGCCTTCACGTTGTTTACCACCATGATTTCTTCGATGTCCTTTATTTTTTCGGGGTGGATCTCAATCCCCCTGTTTCATACCATGAAGACTAAAAGTTTGCCCGAACCTAGACCGAAGGCGCAATGCTCGGGGTTGAGCTTCACATTGTAGCTTCTAAGGATGTTGAAAGTTTCCTGCAAATGAGTCAAATGGTCTTCTGCGCACAGAGAGTTAACCATCATGTCATCAATGTAAACTTCCATGGATTTGCCTATTTGATGTTCAAACATCTTATTAACTAGGCGCTGGTACGTGGCCCCTGCATTTTTAGCCCTAAGAGCATTACATTGTAGCAATATGTGCCATACTTTGTCACGAACGAAGTTTTTTCCCTGTCCTCGGGGTTCAGTTGAATCTGATTATACCAGGAGTAGGTATAGAGAAAGGTGAGAGTTTCGTGGCAGTACATGGCATCAACCAATCGATCGATGATGGGCAGCGGGAATGAATCTTTAGGGCATGCTTTATTTAAGTCCATATAATCTACGAACATTCTTAATTTCTTCCCTTTCTTGGGGACCACTACTATATTGGCCAACCACTCCGGATACTTTACTTCCCTGATGGACCCTATTTTGAGGAGTTTTGTTATCTCGTATTTGACGAACGCATGCTTTACCTCGGACTGAGGCCTCCTTTTTTGCTTCACCGGTTTGAACCTGGGGTCGATGCGCAGCCGATGAGTGGTTATTTCCGGGGAGATCCATGTCATATATAAGTGGGACTAAGAAAAGCAATACATATTGCCAATAAGAAATTGAATGAGTTCTTTCTTGAGTTCGGGGATTCCCGGTCCCAAGTATACCTTTCGATCTGGTAGGTGTTTCATCAAAGCGGCTTATTCCAGCTCTTCGACCGTTGATCTTGTTGCATCCGATTCTTCAGGGGCAATGATGGTTCGAAGGGTGAGGAAGTCTTCCTCGTCATCTTCAGGGACCAGTTTATATTCTAACCCCTTTGAGGTGGAATATATGGGCTATGGCACCACGTTATTCACTGCAAACATTTTCTTTTCTGTGTGTTGCTCCCCATACACTATTTTTATGCCATATGTGGTGGGTAATTTAACATCTGGTGTAGAGTGGACTATACCGCCATGATGATGTGTATCCAAGTCCTTCCTAGTCGAGTGTTGTATCTCGTGTTCCTTTCGATGACACGAAACCTGGTGCCTCTAACTATACCGACAAGTCGACTGGGAGTATGATTTCCCCCTTCCTCTTTTCGCTCCCAATGTTAAACCCTCGGAGGGCATTAGAATCGGGTATGATTTGGTCCAGCAGCTTGAGCTGCTCCACTACCCCGAATATGATTATATTGTTCGAGCTACCTTGATCCACGAGCTCATGCTTAATTTGAATGTTGTTCAAGAGGAAAGAAATTACCAGCGCATCGCTATGTGCTTGGGACAATGCTTTGACATCTTCTCTCTAAACACAATAGTTCTTTTAGGTATACAACTTTGGGTTCGCTCTTTCGAAGCAGTGGGCACTTTGGCCTGTTTAAGCACGGGTTTTTGTGGTCCGTGTTCCTCGGGATCGTTGTTTTCACGTGCGTTTACTGAGTTAGGCATTTTCTTATCTAAAAGTGCAGATTCTCGGGCAAGAAAAAGTGTGAAGAATAAGTTTTGTTTTTAGATAACCATCACTAAAACAATCACTATTACTTTTAGGCAGTAGATGCTGAGTATGAAGCAAGGAAAATGGAATAAGAGCGAAAATAACTAGATTACGCAAACTAGGTGTCGAAGAGGCCAATCTCGAGGGTAGTCGGGTTGGCCTCGAGGTCAAGCTTGAGAAACTTGATTAGGGGCTATCAACAATAATGAATAGTGTTGGAGGCCTTAAGAACGGACTATTTTTTTTTTATCAATAACAAGTAATAAATGGAGAATAATTCAAGAACACAATAAATGAGGAACAATAATTTAAAACAGCAAATGTAGAGAGTGTTATTATTAAAGAGTAGAGGATGTTCTTCTTATATTTAATATGATCTTATCAAGTGGCAAGGGTCCCCTTTATATATGAGGGAGAATACCATCAAAGTACATGCGTCATTAATGTAAAGAGATATGGCTGGTACAATCATTTAAAGCCACGGTACGGGCCTGTACTATTTTGTGTAATTTGTCAGCTTTAAGCACGTGCCCCTTAGGAATTTTTCGCCTTCCCATGTTGGCCTTCGATATGCACGGCCTCGAGGTTGAGGACTTTCGATACGCATTTCCTCAAGGTTGAGGATCTTCGATATGTACAGCCTCGAGGTCGAGGACCTTCGGTACAAATTTCCTTGAGGTTGAGGATCTTCGATATGCACGGTATTGAGGTCGAGGACCTTCGATACGCATTGCCTCGAGGTTGAGGATATTCGAGCCTTCTAAGCATCGAGATGACTGTAAAATCGGGCTCTCCGATTTTAGCCGTATACATAATGCAAGGTGGCCAAATTTTATGAAAGTTGGTTGTAAAGTCTTCAAAATGGTGCCCACCTAAAAATCCAATATACCATTCCTAGTCCAATATTCAATTTCTAATTCTAATCTATCGGAAACATTACTATCCAACTCACAAGAGAGTTTCAGCAAAACACCTCGAGAATATACAATCCAAATCACTTTCTAATCCCAAAAAAAAAAACATAGCAACGTTAATTCCATTTCGAAATAGCAACATTTTTGCAAAATTCTTAATTAAAGGATTCGGCCAAGATTTTCTTTGCATAAGAAATGTGATTTCATCGAGCTTTTCGTACAACTTGTTTCATGTTTTGCCGCAATTAACATGACTTATAGTGATTTTCAAGAGAATCGGCTCAGGTATGTTAAGGCTATCCCTTCTTTCCTTTTGGTATGATCTATACGACACGAACGAAACGAGAAAATGCACAAATTCCACAAATTACTCTATTCGTAGAAATGCTAGAGATACTTATATTCTTGATTCCACATGTCTTATTATTCTATCGCCTGTTCATACGTCTCAGAAAATATTTATAAAGCTCATTTCATGATATTACTCAAAGGTATAATGGTCTTATAACGTTCCAAGAGATTTTATTAATGTATTTCATATGCATTTCATGCATTTATACAGGCACATTAACCCATGACCAGATGGTGTTATGTACGCATATATGATATGTATATGGGATATGGGAAAGGGTAAGGCGTTATATATGTACCACCACCTGGTCAGCTGGTATACGATGATGATATTCCCAGATCGGCTGAAATGATATGATGGGATGCCCTCAGATTCTTGATATTGTTATGAACACAAGTACCTATGCACGATATACATTGATACGCATACGCATCACACTATGAGTATTTCATGATTTACAATGTTATCCAGACGTACAGGTGTAATCATTTACTCTATATTTCTTCCCTGTCTGTTATGTACTTATATATGTGCCTTACATACTCGGTACATTATTTGTACTAATGTCCCTTTTTCCCGGGGAAGCTGCGTTTCATTCCTGGAGGTCCCGATAGACATGTCGAGAGTTCTTCAAGTAGGCTACCAGCTCCGCAGAAGATGTTGGTTTGCTCCATTTGCTCCAGAGTTCCTTGTTTGGTTAGTTTGCTTTAGACGCATTTTATTTGGTATGGCGGGGTCCTGTCTCACCTTTTATATTAATTGTGTACTCTTAGAGTCTTGTATAAATATGTCATGTATACAAATGCTCCTATGTTTTGAATTTACAAATGATCATGTCGGCCTTATAGGCCCGTATTTCACATGTATAAGTTTTTATATTAGGTTAGGTCGTCCTACATTGAGTATTCCCCTTTGTTTATTCTGGTTAGACCATGACAGTTCGTTTGGCCCATTTTCCAATGAAACTACAATGAAAAAAAAGATATGTTATGTTATTACTCGGTAGTAAGGTACCGGGTGCCCACTGCGGTCCATCAGTTTGGGTCGTGACACAAGTGGTATCAGAGCAGTGCTGTCCTAGGGAGTCTACAAGCCATGTCTAGTAAAGTCTTGTTTATGGGTGTTTTGTGCACCAAACTTATAAGCATGAGGCTATAGAGCATTTAGGACTGTCACTCTTTCTTCTTACTTTAGATAGTATGGTAGAGCCCAGTTGTAAGAACTGAATTTTCTAAATTCTATCTTATTCATAATACGATGATGCCTTCATCCAGAAAGAAGATTGGTAAGGGATATAGATGTGGAAGATGTTGAGTCATAGGAACTCGATTTCTGCATCATGCTTATGATGTATAAAGATGAGTTATTCAATAGATTGTGTGTATACTAAGATTTGTAAGCTACTTGATAAGGATCCCTAAGGCAAAAATGCATATCCACTCCTATGTTAAAAACCAATGAAAGAATCAGAAGGTAAAAGTTTCAACAAGTAAAAGAAGCAAGATGAAGAAGGGTACGAGGCGCCTAGTTAATGAATAATAACAATATTTACAACTCAGGCAAATGAATATAAGCATTTTGAGTTAACTTCAACAGTAACAGAGGTATGTGAAATTAACCACACCAATCTCAGTTATGACCTATAAGAGCTAATATATATAGTATAAGAGAAGGACGTATATCAGGATCTGGCTGGGGTTAGAGTGACCCAAAATGGTGGATGGACTGTTTGCGTTAATTGACATTTACGAAGGATAATGTGCTAATAGATCTCTTTGTGAGACACCAGATGCTGCATTCTAGAATAGGTAATGGAATTCTGGAAGGGATAAATATTACCTAAGTGTGCTCTCGTCCCTAGTAGAGCGAGAATGTTAAGCAACCGGAAGAGCCCGCGGATGGAGCGAGGGGAGCTAATAGCAAAATAATTTTTTGTTGAAGTTTTCAGAATAAAGTGATAGACAGAAATGTTAACAGGAAATAAGAAGAGAGATAATGAAGCATTAAGAGTAAGATGTGATACATGGATGAAAGCGGTAGGTCAAAAAGATGACAGTATTACATAGTATATAGTCAAGTGAAGGAAAAGACGAGAGGTGACAATCCTTGAGACAACAAAAGAGTATAGGCCATAATTTCATATCCTCACTTCAAGAAATAAGTTCATGACTCCAACACAACTACTGGAAGAAAAAGTTACACCCTAGAATAGTAGAAATCATAATGGACTGGTGAAAAAGATAAACTACACGTGAATTAGGGACTGAGTGATTCGATAATAGTCGGCATCACGATAATTTTATAGATTACCGTTGATAATAGAATGGGCAATAGTAGAATGACCTTTAACAAGCAATATGAGCAAAGATAAGTTTAAGGGACTGTATGTGCCAGTTATACTAAGTGTCACCCTCGCGAGTAAGGAAATTTGTTATTCTTGGTACAGGAGGATTACCGCCAGGAAAGTAAGGGTCATCGATGATCTGAAAAGACGCCAAAGATAAGGAGGTCAAACATCTATAGGTAGATCGTCCTAGCACTAAATCCCAGTAGTCCCCTAAATGGGGGAATATGTAGTGATGTCGCATTAAGTCAGAATTAAGTGGTTCTAGTAACTATGGAATAATAAAGGAAGAATGTGATAAGAAAGAGAAAGGAATGATATTGCACTTATCCAAATCCTACATGTATGCTACAATTCAAGAACATTATGCGAACACGACGCGAAGGAGACGAAGTAAGGGTTCCTGGCCGAGATATTAGCAATAGATAAGGACCCAGTGCAGGACGTAAGTTAAGATAAATGAAATGACCCAAGAAAGATTATGTTGAATATTTATATGAGAATGGGCCAAGGAATAGTTCGTAGTTGATTCAAGAAGAGCCTAGTTGTGGCTAGAAAAGACGTTACATAAAAATCAACAGATCATGCAAGATGAACATAGTGAACCCTAACATGGAGAATTCAGTCTCGCAAATATGACATCTGGGACGCTTGAGAAATATTCAGATAGGATTTGGGGTAGTTAAAGGTATCATATTAAGGTTATGGAAGTAAAAGAGAGTGCCACTGGGAGGACACTCAAAATATCAGTTCAGAAGCAACCCTACAAGCACAAGGGCGTGAAGGTAAGAATTACGGATAATTATAGAATAGTACGAACATTAAGAATTCCATCGGATATACGATGTAATAAGCCCTCAACTTTACAAGAGTTAGAAGGTCTTCCCTAAGTACTACAATGAAAGACTAACTGAGGAAATAAGGAAGAAGACCTTAATCTAAACATGGTAACGCGAAGGATAAAAATGGTCATGTAAAAACACTCTCACTACAACATTGTATGCACTCTATAGGAAAATGGCACCTACCGTGGCTAATGAAAGGGAATTAGAGCTAAAAGTAATATTCGAGAGCATATGAGTTGTACGGAAATGCTGGCATGCATGGGAACTAAGATAAGCTAAGTATGCACGCAACAAGGAAGCAAAAGACCAGGAAAAGTAACTGTTTACGTTTAAAGGAATTATTCGATCAATGATCCAGAGTAAGTTACGTTATGAACTCACTTGTGATTCCAGAGTATACATATTTATTGAAAATCATACAGCCGTATAAGAATTTTCTATAAGTGAAAAGAAAGAATTGAGTCCAAGTCATAAACGAAGAATTGAATTGTTAGAATATTATATCCTGGATATTCCATAGCATCAGAAGATAGCTTAAGCCTACACGAAGGTTGATTAGAGAGAAGAGGAAACTAAAGAGTTGCATCAACTAAGTAAAGCAAGAGTCTGATTATTGGAACTAGAAAAATATAGAAATCATGATTGAGAATATTGTAGGATTACTCTTAGATATCAGAGGTACAAGAGAGATAGTACATTAGCCATATCCTATAATTACTCTACAATAAATCCCATTGAAAGAGTACCAGCCTCATAAGAAGTTAGTATGAAGCTCCCACCCAATTATGTATACACCAGAGGTGTAAGATAGAGATACAAGACGTGATGCATGATTTTAAGGTAAGTAATGTAAATGTGAACAAGTAGGAGGTTGTGAATAGTCCATACATTGGAGAAAAGGCTAAGAGCACGGGAATTCAGTATTCAAGGATGATAGCAGCGTCGTCAGTGGCATGTATTCTAGCCTATGGTTTCCCGGTATCGAGGAGGCTAATTAAGAGAGTAAGGAATAGTTAGAGACGATGTGATGTCATGCTTGATGATCAAGAATGACATAAGGAAATCTATGGTGCAAGCAATTTTAAGGAAGGTTGCAGATAGTATAAATAGATACGCAAAGGTCGCAAGTAAAGTATAGTAAAGTGACGAGGTTTTATGATAGGAGTAAGGATGAGAAAAGGAGTAAGAAGCTGATGAGAATGGATAAGTCCTCGACATTAAGCCCATGAAAACAAGAGAGTAATAGTTTCTCTAAATTATAGAAAGTTCAGTATAGCCTGAATGAACTCAAAGGAGTCTAAGAATAGTAGCATTTAGAAGAGATTGAGTGTTGCCGCGGTAGTAGAATAAAGGTGTAAATGTGATAGATAAAGGATGAAATTTGGACCATTGATTGAGTAATGACTTGAAGAGGATTTCATGAATTGTATATGATTAAAATACCCATGTTATGTGAGTCATATTGGGATGGATGAGCAATCTAAATACTCTAGATATCCCCGATGAGACGTGAGCCCTAGCGACAGTGTTACATAAGAGATCAAGTTATCTGTGGTAGATGATAATTCAACGTTAAGGTGAATCAACAGTGGATGGACAAAGTAACAAAGTATGTGGTGAGGTTAGGCCGTGGGTCTTAAGAAGAAAAAGCAAGGAAGAAGCATTAAAGGACTTAGATTTATACATATGGGATAAATAATCAAAGTTACCTAGAGTTCGATAGCAGACTTCAGTAACGATAAATCAAAGTAAGAGTTATGGTATGGTATGACCTACCTAGATGCAGTAAAGTCATATGAATGGATAAGCAGATCTATGAAATAAGGTATAACAATATTCGTAAGTTTGACAAGGTTTCGAGCAAAGAACTTTAGTATACCTACAGATGCCCAGAAGGAAAATTTTTCAAGCTCTATATATGTTTACAAAGTGAGGCCTAGACATTGGCTAATAGCTGGAGGAAAGAAAAGAGAAGAGTCGCATAGGCGCACTGTAACGACCCGGTAGGTCGTTTTGAGAGTTAGCGCCCCGATCCCCTAATAATTGTTTTCCCCGTGTCTATTTATACTTTTGGGACTTTTTGGAACATTGAGTGTGAAATTCAGAGAGTTTTTGGACACATAGTCCTTATATGTGAGTTTAAGCTTTAGAAATCGCACTGTAGTTGGAACTGTGGGAAGACGGGTCTAGAATAGGATTTCGTCGACTCCTTTAGCTCTGTTGTGTGATTTCAGAGTTAGGAGCATGTCTAGAATGCGCTTTCGAGGTCTGTAGTAGATTTAGGCTTTAAATGGAGAAGGTTAGAATTTCAGCGATTTCAGCCGATAGGTGAAATTTTGATATCGGGCTCATAATGTAATTCCCGGAGTGGCTATAGGTCAGTTGTATCATTTGTGACCTGCATGTTAAATTTGATGTAATTCGGACTAGTTTTGATGTGTTTCATCATTGGTTGTAGATTTTGGAAATTTCATAAGCTCTTAGGCTTGAATCCATGTATAATTGGTGAATTTGGTGTTATGTGATGTGTTTTGGAGGATCAACTAAGTTTGGGTATGGTATTAGGACTGGTTGGTAAATTTGGTTGAGGTCCCGGGGGCCTCGAGGATGTTTCGGATGCTCAACGGGTGATTTTTGAACTAGGAGAACAGCTGAACCATTTATTGTTCTGGTGTGTCGCACCTGCGATGGACTTTCCGCGGGTGCAAACACGCAGGTGTAGAAGAGGGGCTCACAGGTGTGGACTTGGTCAAGTCAACCAGTCACGTAGGTGCGGTTGAGATTCCGCAGGTGCGGCCTCATGCCTTTTAGTGGGTTTTCGCACCTGCGATGGAATCCGCAGATGCGATCCAAGGGGTGTAGGTGCGGAAATCACTGGGCAATTATATCAGATTCGAGGGCCTGAATTTCATAACTTCTAAAAATCATTTGGAGATCGGGCGTAGGCGATTTAGAGTGAGTTTTTTTGAAAAGCATGATAGGTAATAATTCCTAACCCTATTCCCTTTGTATATCATTAATCCATGGCCATTTGTTCCATGCAATTAAGGGATTTAGGTGAAAAATCATTCAAATGGGAATAAGATTCCCTAATAATAACATCCGAGAATTTAATAGGATTTTGTCAAAGGTCTTCGATGATTCTTGTTTGAGTGAGTTTGTGTCTGAATGGGTGTCCTAAATTTTTTACTTTCACTCAATTCCGAGACGTGGGTCCGGGGGACTTTTTGGGCGATTTTCCTAAATTCGCGTATAATCCTCGAACTTAGTAGCTATTTTGATTCCTTAAAGTGATATTTACTTTATGCAATCGAATTGAATAGATTTGGGCCATTCGGAGTTAGATACTCATCGCAAAAGCGTGGTTTCGAGTTGAGAAGCGCAGTCGAGGTGAGTGGGTTGCCTAACTTTGTGTTGGGGACTTCCCCTAGGCTATTTTAATATTTTTTATATTGATTGAGCACCGTGTGCGTGAGG
The DNA here is from genome assembly GCA_005239505.1 of Nicotiana paniculata. Lineage (NCBI taxonomy): Eukaryota > Viridiplantae > Streptophyta > Magnoliopsida > Solanales > Solanaceae > Nicotiana > Nicotiana paniculata. The sequence goes on along the minus strand of ML307816.1, from coordinate 104,736 downwards.
TGACGAGTACGTACATAGGCCATTGTTGCAAAAACTCAATTTTTCCTCCATGACTTAAATCATTTCACCCCTATTTCATTTATTCATGTATCGACTATGTAGTTTAGATTAGGAAATACCATGCATACCTGTTTCACTTGAATTTTCTCTATTTGTTACTATATGTAACATGTTTAGGTAGCTTTATCCATATTTTTTCCTATGATATTTCCTGAAATATTTTAAATAAAAATTGTATCATGTAATTGCACTGCATTGCATATTTAAATTGGGACTACGGACGAGATTCTGGGAGCTTTCACCTTTACTGCATTGCATATTTGAATCGGGACTACGGACAAGATTACGAGAGCTTTCCCCTTGTACTGCATCACATATTTAAATTGGGACTACATACGAGATTTTGGGAGCTTTCCCTCTGTACTGCACTGCATGCTTGTTACTGTGATATATAATGTGCTGAGCCAAGGGCTCCCTGTTGTTATTTTATTATAGCTCATTGTTTCTACTGATTAGCCTCAGCTTATTATATCTCTCTGTTAAGATTTTAAACTGTTTTTACTATAAAAATCAAGTAAAGCCTTAACATGACCTCGTCACTACTTGACTGGGGTTAGGCTTGGCACTTACTATGTATCAAATTGTGGTGTACTCATGCCCTTTCCTGCACATATTTTTCATGTGCAGATCCAGGTACTGGCGCTCAGTACCGATGCTAGGGTTTCGAGTAGCAGCTTTTATGGAGACCGAAAGGTAATTCTGCCACGTCTGCAGAGTCCTTCGAGTCACCTTCCACTCCAGATTTGGATAGATTTCTTTTGCATGTAAATTCCCTCTCGTTGTATAGAGCTATTTTGAGACAGAGCTTGTGACTAACGTGATATTCCAGGTTTTTGGAAAAGTTGTATTTTGTATGCGCCATGTGGCGATGTTTTCATTGTAGACTCACTTATTCCGTCTTTAATTCTATTGCTTTTATTTAATATGTGTTTTCGCAATAAGGCTTACCTAGTAGTAGAGACTAGGTGTCGTCACGATGCCTTCTGAGGGGGAAACCGGGTCGTGACATGCACATACAAAGTTAGAATCATAAAGGCTTCATGCTAGAAGGTAGCAATAGTTACGAGATTAGAAGGATTCCGACTACAAGTCGTGGTGTGAGAAAGAGGCTTAAAGGGGGAATACCTTGGCCTTTGGATTTATTCACAGAACATTTCCTAGATAGCAAGAAGAGTAGTAAAGTATTCGGAGGACATAAGTGCTGAAAACGATAAGTGCATCAGTCAACATTCAAGGACGGATATTCCAAGGGGGAAATGATGTTACACCCCATATTTTTCGTACGCGAAACTACGCCATAAATAAATTGATGAAAGCTCGGAAATGACATGTTACACTCCGCATTTTCACATGTTAATCTTTCTTCGTAAGTTAATCGACGTAAGTTCGGGAATGATATTATTTTGAGATTATAAGCATTATGATATTTCAAACAAGGAATAAGTAAAATTTGTGAAGGTGAGTGGGAAGGAAAAAGAAAAGGAAAGAGTTTCGTCGAAGTTTGTCAATTTTGGATAAAATATGGCCCGAGCGTTGATACCTGGTATTTATGGATAAGTTCCATACAATGTACCACATGACTATAACAACAAGGTGTACAAAGTGTGTTTAAAGTGATTATTTTAAGTAGTTTGAGATAATTCCTAATTATGTGAATAATTAGGTAATTATTGATTAATGGGAGATTAACAAATTAATCAAGTTATTAGTGGATAACTAATCAAAATATTTGGATAACAATTACATCTCAAAACGTGGCAGCACATCAATACAAATTAGCGACTCTTAAATCATAATTCAAGGTGTCCAAATTGTATGAATTTTGGTGGCAAAGTCTTCAAAGTAGGGCCCACTTAAGAATATAATATACCTTTCCTAGTCAAAGATTCACATTCTAATTCTAATCTCTTGGAAACCTTACTATCCAACTCACAAGAGAGTTACAGCCAAACATTTTGAGAAGTTACCATCCAAATCACTTCCTAATCCAAAAAAAAAAACATAGCAACGTTAATTCCATTTCCAATTAGTAACGTTGTTGAAAAATTCTTAAGGAAATGTTTCGGCCATGATTTTCTTTTCATAAGCAACGTGATTGCTTCGAGCTTTTCATACGACTTGTTCCATGTTTTGTCACAATTAACGTGTGTTAGAGGGATTTTCAAGAGAATCGGCTCAGGTTGGTTAAGGTTTTCCCTTCTTTCCTTTTGGCATGATCTATACGACACGAACAGAACAAAAAAATGCACAATTCTTTCCATCTTCTACTACATTGGCACAAGTGGCCTTATTACTAAGCCGTTCTTGACACTTGGCCATATTTTACAATTACATTTTTCCTTTTTAAACATTCAATAACACTATCATCAACAACAATAATGACTATCATGTAAGGCATTTGTACATATAATGGAAAGACTTGGAAGATCCTAAGCACATAGAGGTCTTTCACAAAAATTGGCATAACAACCTTTATTCATTATTTGACATGAAGTATTAGCCATTCTTAACACATACTACACATTTTTTACACATATCCTCGAAGGCCAAGATGCAAGAAAAGCATTTAGTACAATTATTGAACATATATCATTAAACACAACACAATTGGGACAACCAATTCTAGTATCATCAATTTGGGGACTTACACAAATTTCACAAACACCGGGTTTCGATTCTAACAAGAAGGGGGTTTAGTCGTACATACCTCGATTGAGCCCCTTAAAAATTGACGATGTTCTGGAATGTACGCAACTTCAATATATTTTAGTAATGTAGCACAATTGAACTTATAATTAGGAAAATGATTATAATCCTATCTCACTTGAGCATTATATAAAACACTATGTGTTCATTAAGGTTTTAGAGTTCTTTTTGAAACGAGTACACCAACCCATACCCCATTCTTTTCTATCCTTGATTTACAATTCGTTATCTTTTATTTACAATTCCCCCACATCATCTATGAGTTGGGGTGATGAAGTCTTACCTCTTAGGATGAAGACGTAGGTGCCTCAATTGAATATCTTCAAGGTTTAAGTGCTAATTGAAGAACAATTTGGTGAATATAGGCCCTCCCTCTAGGACTCCCTCTCTCGCTCTAGAAATATAAGAAAATATGATCAAAATTCTCTAAAATGGGTGTTTTAACGAGATAGGGTTGGGTTTAAAAATGAAAAAATAGGAACTCTGACGCTTAGTCCGTAAAATGGGACGCATAATGGCCCTCAACCCTGGTATTTTTTGCTTTGGTCTGCCACCAGTCTGCGGTCCGCAGACTTGTTATGTGGTCGCATAATGCACCGCAAAACACCCCTCTGGGAATTTCTAAGTGGGGATTTGCGATCATTTATGTGGTCCGCATAAAGATCATGCAGCCACATAATATGTCCATAAATCAACTCAAATCTCTACTTCTCTCCGCGACTGATTTGCAGTCCGCATATAAATTCTGCGGTAGCATAATTGACTGGACAAATGCACTATTTTTTCCAACATTTTTGCTTAACTTCTCTATGCACTTATCAATCCCAAAAGTCCGAACCTAGGCCAGCAAGCGAGCTACGACAAATTTCTACTATTATTGACCTCTGCACCTAACTCGGCATCACAGAATCTCGGTTTTCAGGAAAATTATTACGGGGCCTTACATCCTCCCCCACCTAAAATCATCCTTCCTTGAATGGGGATTGAGGTCCACTTATGCAGCTTGGTTTTCATACCACACACCACCAGCCCCAAATTTAACTAACTCACTAGATTTCAAAAGATTTCGTCAGAGTTCCCTTTGTAACTAGGCCTATCCACCTATCAGAGAACCCCAGAAACACATCTTACAATATATGCAAAACCCAACGAGGCAACAAAACTCATAACAATACCAACCCTGGCCTCATAAGCAACATATATAACTCAGGAGAACACCTAGCATTAATTGACCAAGTGATACAAAGTTTACAGGATGTAACATCATAGAAACTATTACATGCCTATTCAAAACAAATGAGGGTACTTCTTTTTCACTTATTCCTCGGCTTCCCACGTATTCACGGAGGCGATTTCTTTATTTCTAAACTTTCGTACTTGCCTATCAATAATAGCAGCTAGAATCTCTTTGTATGACAGTTCTTCATTAACCTCAATGGTATCAACTGGCATAATAGACAATGGATCTCCCACTACCTTCTTCCGCATAGACACATGAAATACCGGGTGTACTAATGACATCTCGGATGGTAGCTCAAGATTGTATGCCACCTGACAGATCCTTTGAATGATTCTGTAAGGCCCGACATACCTCGGACTCAATTTCACATTCTTCCCGAACTGCATAATACCCTTCATGGGGGAAACATTCAAGAATACCCAATCATCCTCTTTGAATTCTAAGTCTCTGCGACGAACATCCGAAAAGGATTTTTGACGGCTTTGAGCAGTTTTCAGCCGCTCCTTTATGATCTTAACCTTCTCCATAGCCTGATGCACAAGGTCTGACACTATCAATTCAGCTTCCCTAATCTTGAACCACCCAAAGGGGTATTTATATCTCCTACCATACAATGCCTCAAATGGTGCCATCTGAATACTGGCATGGATGTTGTTGTTACAAGCAAACTCTATGAGCGGCAAACGATCATCTGAGATACCCTTTAAGTCAAGAACACAAGAACGCAACATGTCCCCAAGCATCTGAATAGTCCGCTCTGCTTGCCCGTCGGTCTGTGAATAGAAGGTTGTGCTAAGATTTACATGAGTACCCAAACCTTGCTGAAATTTCTTCCAAACATTGGCCATAAAATGAGTCCCTCAATCGGAAATGATGGAAACTGGACTGCCATGAAGCCTGACTATTTCCTTGATATAACTAAGCAAATTGCTTCGTTGTGTTGGTAGATTTAACATGTAGGAAGTGCGCAGATTTCGTGAGTCGATCCACAATCAGCCATACTAAGTCGAACTTGCACGGAGTGCGTGGTAACCCTACCACAAAATTCATATTAATCATTTCCCACTTCCATTTTGGAATTCCTATATTCTATACCAACCCACTGGGATTTGATGCTCGGTCTTCACTTGCTGACAGTTTGGACCTTTTGCAGCAAAGTCCGCCACATTCCTCTTTATGTTGTTCCATCAATAGACTTCCTTGAGATCATGATACATTTTTGTAGAACCTGGGTGCATGAAATATGTAGAAGTGTGAGCTTCTGCTGTGATTCTTTCCCGAACTCTATCTACGTTTGAAACACATAGCCGCCCTTGGCACCATAGTGTACCATCATCCCTGCCAAGAGAAAAAGTCATGGTCTTATGTTTATGAATACCACAAGCGATAATTCTGCCTACTCTATAAAACTACTCCTCCTTTATTAGAGTCCACAAGATGAACTCCCAAGCTAGCCAACTGGTGAACCTCCCTATCCAACGGCCTTTGACATGCCTCCATGTGAGCCAAATTACCCATATATTTCCGGCTAAAAGCATCCTCAACAAACATCAGCCTTCCACGAATGATATAAAATATCAATGTTGTAGTCTTTAAGCAACTCAAGCCATCTTCTCTACCTGAAATTCAATTCCTTCTATTTGAAAATATATTGAAGGCTCTTGTGGTCCGTAAATACATCCACGTGGACCCCATAAAAGTAATGACGCCAAATCATCAACGCAAAAACCAATGCCGCAAGCTCTTAGTCATGTGCTGGATATATCTTTTCATTATTCTTGAGTTGGCTAGAAGCGTAAGCTATAACCTTTCCATGTTGCATCAACACACACCCAACCTCGATCCTCGAAGCAACACAAAATACCACACGAACCCATATGTAACTTCTGGTAGAGTTAACATCGGCGTTGTAGTCAATCTTGATTTCAACTCCTGGAAGCTCCTTTCAGAAGCATCAGACCATTGGAACTTAGTCTCTTTCTGTGTCAATTTAGTCAACGGAGAGGCAAGAGTAGAAAACCCTCCACAAACTTCCGATAATACCTGGGCAAACCCAAGAAAGTACGAATCTTTATTGGAGTTGTGGGTCTAGGCCAATTCTTCACTGCTGCAGTATTTTGAAAATCAACCATATTTCTTTCTCTAGAGACGACATGACCCAAGAACGTGATAGATTCAAGCCAAAATTCACATTTCAAAAACTCCACATACAGTTGGTGTTGATGAAGAGTATGTAGAACAACCCTGAGATGGTCGACATGATGATCTCGACTTCATGAATATACATGGATGTTATCAATGAACACTATCACAAAGGAGTCTAGAAAAGTCATGAAAGTTCGATTCATACCGGCCCACGAAAGCTACTGGGGCATTTGTTAGCTCGGAAGATATTACTAGGAATTCAAAGTGCACATACCGGGTTCTAAAGGCAGTTTTTCGAATATCTTGCTCGCTGATCTTCAATTGGTGATAACCTAAGCGTAAATAAAATTTGGAGAAGTACATAGCACATTGTAATTGATCAAGCAAATCATCTATCCTCGGTAGTGGGTGCTTATTTTTTATTGTGAGTTTTTTTAGTTGTAGGTAGTCAATACACACCCGTAATGACCCATCTTTCTTTCTAACAAAGAGGACTGTTGCCCCCCAAGTAAGAACACTCGGTCGGATGAAACCCTTCGCTAACAAGTACTTCAATTTCTCTTTTATCTCCTTTAGTTATGTCGGTGCCATTCTGTAAGGTGGAATAGATATAGGCTGCATGCCTGGTATCACATCAATCCCAAAATCAATCTCCCTGTCTGGTGGGATCCTAGGGAGCTTATCCGGGAAGACATATGGGAATTCATTCACAACTGGCACAGAATCAAGTGTAGGTGCTTCAGTATCGGTTCCCGTAACCTGGACCAAATAGTTGATACACCACTTACTAATTATCTTCGCGGACAGACCTTACTGAAATTCTTCCAAAAATTGGCTTTAAAATGAGCCCCTCGATCGGAGATGATGGAAACTGGAGTGCCATGAAGCCTGACTATTTCCTTGTTATACAACTGATTATAATGCTCCGCTGTGTTCGTATATTTAACTTGCAAGAACTGCGCTAATTTCGTGAGTCGATCCACGATCACCCATATTGAGTCGAACTTGCGCGGACTGCGCGATAACCCTACCACAAATCCATATTTATCATTTCCCACTTCCATATTGGAATATCTATTTTCTATGCCAACCCACTTGGCCTTTGATGCTCGGCCTTCACTTGCTGACAATTTGGACATTTTTCAACAAATTTCGCCACATTCCTCTTCATTTTGTTCCATCAATAAACTTCCTTGAGACCATAATACATTTTTGTAGAACCTGGGTGCACGAAATATCTAGAAGTGTGAGCTTCTTCCATGATTCTTTCCCGAACGTCATCTACATTTGAAACACATAGTCACCCTTGGCACCATAGTGTACCATCATCCATGCCAACATAAAAAGTTATGGAATTATGTTTATGAATACCCTTCTTCAGTTTTACCAACATTGGATCGTGGTATTTCTTCTCCTTGATCTCCACCACAAGCGATGATTCCGCCCTATTATGTACAATTACTCCTCCTTCATCAGAGTCTGCAAGACGAACTCCCAAGCTAGCCAACTTGTGAACCTCCCTAGCCAACGACCTTTGACATTTCTTCTAAGTAAGAAAAACTACCCATATATTTCCGGCTAAGGGCATCCACCACAACATCAGCCTTCCATGGATGATATAAAATACGGATGTTGTATTCTTTGAGCAAATCAAGACATCTTCTCTGCCTCAAATTCAATTCCTTCTATTTGAAAATATATTGAAGGCTCTTATTGTCTCTAAATACATCCACATGGAACCCATAAAAGTAATGACGCCAAATCTTCAATGCAAAAACAACCGCCGCAAGCTCTTAGTCATGTGTTGGATAGTCCTTTTTATGATTCTTGAGTTTTCTATAAGCGTAAGCTATAACCTTGCCACGTTGCATCAACACACACCAAAGCTCGATTCTCGAAGCATCACAATATACCACAATCCCATTTGTGCCCTCCAGTAGAGTTAACACCGACGTCGTAGTCAATCTTGATTTCAACTCCCGGAAGTTCCTTTCACAAGCATCGGACCATTGGAACATGATTTCTTTCTGTTTAAATTTAGTCAATGAAGAATCAAGAGTAGAAAACCCCTCCATAAACTTCGTGTAATACCCTTCCAAACCCAAGAAACTACGAATATCTGTTGAAGTTGTGGGTCTAGCCAATTCTTCATTGCTGAAATCGTTGAATATCAACCATAATTTTTTATCTGGAGACGACATGACCCAAGAACGTGATAAATTCAAGCAAAAATTCACATTTCGAAAACTCTACATACAGTTGGTGTTGATGAATGGTCTGCAGAACAACCATGAGATGATCAGCATGATCCTATCGAATTCATGAATATACAAGGATGTTATCAACGAACAATATCACAAAGGACTCAAGAAAAGGCTTGAAGGTTGGATTCATAAGGTCCATGAAAGCTGTCGGGCCATTTGTTTTCCCGAAAGACATTACCAAGAATTCAAAGTGCACATATCGGGTTGTAAAGGCTGTTTTTGGAATACCTTGCTCCCTGATCTTCATTTTGTTATACCCTTCGCATAAATCAATTTTGGAGAAGTTCATAACACCTTGTAATTGATCAAACAAATCATCTATCCTCGGTAGTGGGTGCTTATTTTTTATTGTGATTTTTTTGAGTTGTCGGTAGTCAATACACATCTGTAGCAACCCATCTTTATTTCTAAAAAAGATGACTGTTGCGCCCCAAGGAGGCACACTCGGTCGGATGAAACGCTTCTCTAACAAGTCCTTCAATTGCTTCTTTAGCTCATTTGGTTCTGCTTGTGCCATTATGTAAGGTGGAATAGATATATGATGCGTGCCTGGCATCACATCAGTCCCAAAATCAATTTTCATGTCTTGTGGGATCCTACGGAGCTCATCCTATAATACATCTAGGAATTAATTCACAACTGGAACACAATCAAGTGTAGGTGCCTTAGTATCGGTGCCCGTAATCCGGAGCAAATGGTCGATACACCCCTTGCTAATCATCTTCGCGGCCTTAAGGTAAGAAATGAACCTAGATTTTGCAACATGTTATCCCCCTTACACTCCACAACTGGCTCATTAGGGAATTCAAGCCTCATAGTTCTAGTTCGACAATCGTGCTTGGCAAGGAATGAATAAAGCCAATCCATCCCCATTATTATATCAAAATCAACCATTCTCAATTCAATGAGATCGGCCATGGTATACCGACCACGTACCGTGCTAACTCAATCTCTATAAACCCACCCGGTCGTAGTAGACTCACCAACCGGAGTAGATACAGAGAACAACTCATGAAGATGTTCCAGTTCTATCCCAAATTCAATAGAAACATAAGGGGTAACATAGGACCAAGTGGAACTAGGATCAATAAGAGCATACACTGTCGCGCCCCCTTTTCCTCTCCTCTCGAATTGGTCAGGGTTTTGGACATTATTGGGACAACTCGTTTCTTTTTGGGAAAAGGGGTAAGGAATTGAAGAGTTGCCACCTAATCCAAATTAATAAAAATAACTACTAAAATAACTAATAAATCATAAACATAAATTTCATGCATAGAAAAAAGGTTTAAAAAGATTATGTATTTAAAAATACAAATGATTAATTTCTAGTGGGAAAGTGGTACAAAAATATATAATTGGGCTATAATTGCAATGTTATTGCAATTATAGCTAAAAAGTTCCAGTTTGGCTAATTATGGGATAATTTGGACTTAATAAGGCCATAAATATAAATAATAAATCAACAAATGTTTTGGAAATCGTTTTTGACGCGATTTTGTAATTATTTATTGGAAATGAAATGCTAGATAAATTAGACAAAACATAGGAAAATTATGGAAAAATACCATTCGTTGTTAATGAATGATTTTGAAGGTACATATGCAATTTTAAAATTATTTTGGGAAAAGTTGGGTATCAACAGTTGCCCCTCTTTACCAAAAAATGATGAAAGAGTCGTCCGGTGTCCAATTTTGACCGTGCGAAATAGTTAGAGGCTTCTGAGCTGCCTACATATCCCTGGTTTTTACAGGAATCATGTCGTTTGTAGTTCCGGATTCATCGGTGAAGTATACCGATGAAGTTATCATAATGACGGACACAACATCTAGGGATGAGAAAATGAACGGCTTGCGGGATATCGGGTTTGATACTGTTGGTAGAACTGGAGCGGGATTGCTCCTGCTGGGATAGTCGTTGCTTGCCGGGTTACCTGCAAATAAAATCAATACAAGCGTATACTATGCATAAATTTAAACATGATGCAGGTTCCCGTTGCACTATGAAAGTTGTCTTTGGACGGTTAGGGATGACGTCCTTAGACCATGATGTTCTGGGCCATGAATACTTGATGAGAGACTCGTAGGCCATGAAATGATGTTCTCGGGCCATGCAGATGGTGCCTCCGAACTATGATGCCTATGAATAATTATATGAAAATTTAGAGAGATCCTCAGGCCATGACATGGTGTCTTCCGGCTATGAGGATGATGACGTTAGACTATGACGCCTTTGGACAGGTTGACGATATTTCAGACCATGATATGCAATAATATAATGCTGACAAGACATAGCTTAGTCTTGCGAATTGAAGGGAAGAGCTTAGCCCGAAAGAGAAGCGAAGTAGATAATGCTTGAGAGAAAGTGCTTAGTCTCGGTGAAAAAGTAAATGGAGGAGGAGCTTAGCCTCATGCAGATAGGAAGGAACCACTTAGCCTTATGCAAAATGGAAGGCAGAGATTAGCCTTATGCAAGGGAAGGCAGGGGATTAGCCTTATGCAAATGGAAGGTAGAAGACTAGCCTTATGCAAATTAAGGCACCTGATTAGCCTTGTGCAAGATAAAGGCAGAGGTTATCCTTGTGCAAGATGGAGACAGAGCTTAGTCTCATGCAAACGGAAGGCAGAGCTTAGCCTTATGCAGACGGAAGGCAGATGATTAGCCTTATGCAAATGGAGGTAGATCTTAACCTCATGAAAAATGTGGGACAGAGCTTAGTCCTATGCAAGATAAAGGCAGGGCTTGGCCCTATGAAAAGGAACAAATAGCGAATGCTAGTAGGATTTCTTAGCTGGTAATAGGTTGTGGTATTGCGATTGTTGTGAGAACTCTGACTATGGAGCATGTTCGTTGTTTTTTTCTTATAGTAAACTTTGCTTTTGCGACTGTGTTGAAGTTTTTGACTTCGAAACCTGTTTGTTCTTTATTAGTGCATCCAAAGAAAAATCGTCAGTTCTGTAGATGGGGAAGGTTGGTTCGAATCCCCGTGACTTTGCTTGCTTTTTTCTGCTTTGTCACGACCCAAAATCTATAAGGTCGTGATAGTACCGGACACGATTGTCAGGCAAGCCAATCATTAAATAGTTAAGTTAAATTTCCTATTTTCGCATTTTGAAATCATTACAACTCACTTTATTACGTGATAACTGAATAAAATCCGCTAAGTAAATATGACAGTTTAATATTCCATTTTTATAAAATACATCCCAAACACATCCCAGAACCCGGTGTCAAAAGCACATGAGAAAATTCTAAGAGTTTCACAAATACTACAAAGGTTGTACGAAATACAAATTGGACAAGGAATTTAAAATTAATATAAATACAATGTGAGGGAGAGTTTGTCGGCTGCGGTCGCCTCCGGATGATACAACTCACCTAAGTCTCCAAGCCGGCCACATCGTTGTGAAAGTACATGTGCAATACAAAGGCACGACAAGTGTATCATGAGTATGAAAACAACGTGTACTCAATAAGTATCCCGCCTAACCTCAGGGAGGTAGTGACGAGAGGTTGAATTAGACACTTGCTAGAAGTCAATTTTGTATAATCAAGTGAGACACTACGTATGTATGTCATAGGAATTTACTAAAATATGGAACAAATGATATCAACTCCTTCCACATTTAACACTTTAAATCTTCATCATTTCAGTTGACAATTTAAAACTCCTTAGTCCAATAAACAGTAATAATTACATAAAATATGCAGCAATCATCATGCGAAAGAAAATGACGAGGGTCGAACGGCACGGGCCAACAATAATAAATTTTTCCCCGCTCGCTAATCGATCATGCGACGTGGTGCTCATATGTACACGTATTGACATAATAAATCCGCATTTTTATCAAGAAAGCAGTTACTCAGGAAAGTGGTAAAATTCTTTCTGAAGGAACACGAAAAACAGCATTTAAATCTTTGTTTAGAAACTCATTTGCCAAGTTTAATAATATTCAATAATATAACCTTATCAGGAATATAATTATCCACGGAGGAAACAATTCTCTTTCTAGATGATTAATAAAATGAATTCTAGTCTTCTTAAGTATTCAATTACTACTTCAAACATATTAGCGGTCTAATATTACTGGCAATATCACAAGTACAACAAGTAAGGCATTCTAGTGGGTCATAGACTACCTGGACATAAGCATATTAGTAGCTACGCACGGACTCCCATCACCTCGTGTGTACGTAGCCCCCGCAGATAGTAGCACATATTGAATTAGTACACCGAGGGGGACAATTCCCCCTCGCAAAGTTAGTAAGGAGACTTACCTCGCTCCGAAATTCCATAACCGGCTTCCAAGACCTTCCGATGACTCAAATTGTTGCACAACGCTCCGAAACTAGCAAAATAAAAACAAACGAATGAAAATATACTCTAATATTTGTTAACAATTCAAATTATGCAAACTCCCATCTCTGCTCAAGGAATTGACCGAAATGCCCTCGAGCCCACGTGCCCTGATTCCGAAATTTCTTGAAGATAAACTCTACCCATAGCTTTACTAACTCAAATATACAATTTACTGAAATATTCATCCTTGATTCGTTGCTAAAAAACCCAAATTACCAAATTTCTAGGTTTTCTTAAAAATTCCCAATTTTCCACAATTTTTCATGTTCAAATCCATGTATATACCTTGTATTTAACTTGAAATGAGTTGGAATAACTTACCTTGTGATACTTGATGAAAATTCCTCCTTGAAGCTCCCCACAATTGCCCATGCCAAATGAAAATAGGGGGAGAAATGGCAAAATTCTCGTTTTAAAAACATTCTGCCCAGGCCTCATTTCCGCACCTGCGATCCCACTGGTGCGCCCAAACTCCCGCAGTTGCGGCTTCCTCAGATCCAGCTCGGAAATTGCATCGCACCTGCACTCCCAGCAAAGCCAACAACATCTCGCACCTGCGGCGCCAAAGTTGCACCTGCGGCTCTACACCTGTGGCCAAAGCCTCGCAAGTGCGATCACACCGGATGACATCAATCTCAGCACATCTTCAAACTCCAAACTTTTATCCGTTAACCACCTGGAATCCACCCGGTGCCCCCGGGACCCCGTCCAATTACACCAACCTGTTCCAAAATATATTGCGGACTTGCTCAAGGCCTTAAATCACATCAAATAAAATCCAAAACAACGAATCACACTAAGATTCAAACTTTATGAACTTGAAATTTAAAACTTCCACCTCCGATGCCGAAACTTATCAAATCACGTCCGATTGACTCCAAATTTTGCACAAAATCTACATTTGACATTACAAACCTACTTCAACTTTCGGAATCGCATTCTGACCCCGATATCAAAATTTCCACTTTCGGTCGGATTTCTCAAAAACTTTCAAATTTCTATTTTTAGCCAAATGACTTCAAAATAACCTACGGACATCCGAATTCACTTTCGATCGTGATTTCAACTATAGAATCACCATACGAAGCTATTCCCTGTCTCGGAATCCCAAACAGACATCTATAACACTGAAATACCTTCCAACTCAAATTTATGAAATTATTCTAAAATGCTATCTTCCATAATATTTGCTGAAATGCTCCCGGGTTATCCTACTCCCGATCTAAACATACGCCCAAGTTTAAAATTATCATATGAACCTAAAGGAATCTTCAAATCCCGATTCGAAGGTCCTTACTCAAAATTCCAATCTTAGTCAATTTCTCCAAGTTTAGGCTTCTGAAATGAGAATTTTCTTTCCAATTTGACTCTGAACATCCCAAAATTCAACTCCGACCATGCCGACGAGTCATAATACATGAAATGGAGCTGCTCATGACTTCAGACCCTTGAAGTACGTGCCAGAGCTCAAAACGATCGGTCGGGTCGTTACATGCTGGGTTTGATGACTCTGTTTATGTCATCGGTGTAGCGTTTCCTAAATAGAGCTATATTTTGAGAACATGCATGATTTTATAAAGACATGGTAAAAATATATTTTGAGAAATTTAGATGAGCCACTGACCGTGAAATGCTTCAAGACATTGCAACCACTCATGTTACGGAATTTTGAGAGTCCTCCTGAAAATTCTCCCCCAGTCAGATTTTTGATGATTCTAATCGTTGTACATGCTGCGATCGGCTGAACTTGCTTTGGAATTTTGAGGTTCCTTCTCAAAATTCTGCCCAAATTTCCAATTGCGGGAGGAAATGTTATTTTTATTGTATTATGACCGAACTCATATGGCTTCCTATGTATCCCCTCTTAAATTAGAATCAGGTCAGACGTATATCAGTTTACATCATAAAGAATTACACATAGTAGCATTTTACTGCATCTGAATTGATTGGCTTTGGCCAGACTGCTCCGTCCATTTCTGCAAGTATAGGAGCTCCCCCTGTCAATACTCGGTGAACCATGTATGGACCTTTCTAGTTGGGAGAGAATTCCCTTTGCCTTTATCTTGATGTGGAAACATCTTCTTTAACAACAGTTTCCCTGGTGCGAACTATCATTTTGCGCTGATAAATTTGTCCATGACATATTGGATTCATCTGTTTCCCATCTTTGAGGGCCAACTGCACGTACTGGCCTTTTATCCACTTTGCATTGCTGAGCTCACCTTGTTGTATGATTCTTAAGGAATGTATCTCCACTTCAGCACGAATAACAACTTATGTTCCATAAACCAATAAATAAGGAGTTCCCCCAGTTGATGTGAGGACTGTGGTGCAGTATCCAGTAAGGAAAATGATAGCTTTTCGTGCCACTGTTTGTGTTTTTCTATCAACTTTCTCATTATATTCTTGATATTCTTGTTGGCGGCTTCTACAGCTCCATTCATCTGAGTTCTATAGGCTGTGGAATTCTTGTGCTTGATTTTGGAAGGCTCGCACATGGCTTTCATCAGATCACTATTGAGACTGGAGCCGTTGTCGGTGATGATTCACTCTAGAACCTCGAACCAAAAAATGATACAGTCGCGGACAAAGTATGCTATGACTTTCTTAGTCACTACTTCGTAGGACGCCGCTTCGACCCACTTGGTGAAATAATCAATAGCTACTAAGATGAAACTGTGTATATTTGAGGTGGTAGGCTTTATCGTTCCAATGACGTCCATTCCCCATGCAGTGAACGACCAAGGCGAGCTTGTTGCGTTGAGCTCGTTTCGGGGTACCTTTATCATATTTGCATGTACCTGACATCACTAGCATTTCCGGGAATACTGGATGTAGTCCTTTTCCATGATCATCCAGAAGTAACCGGCTCTGCGTATTTTCTTTGCCAAGACAAAACATTGTGTGGGCCGCAGGTCCCAGCATATATCTCTTCAAGTAGTCTAGAAGATTCCTTTGCATCGACACATCTTAATAATCCCAAGTCGGCAGTTCTCCTATATATATTTCCTCTGCTAATAAAGAAATTGTTGGAAAATCTTCGGAGCGTGCATTTCCGAGGGTAATTTGCAAGCTCCGGTACTCTCCCTTTACCAAGTATTCCCTAATGTCGTGGAACCATACTCTTCCGTCAGCTTCTTCTTCAACGTGGGCACAGTATAATGGTTGGCTATGAATTTTTACTGGAATATGATCAATGAAGTTCTTATATCGTTGTTGTACTGTGGATGATAGAGTGGCCAATGCATCGGCAAACTCGTTCTCAATTCTAACAACGTGCCGAAATTCTATCTTCGTGAACCTCTTTCTCAATTCCTGCACATGGTGCAGATACGGCAGTATCTTGGAATTCTTGGTAGCCCATTCTCCTTGTACTTGGTGTATTAGCAGGTCTGAGTCAGCAATTACTAACAACTGCTGGATATTCATGTCAATGGCCATATTGAGCCATAAGATGCAGGCTTCATATTTTGCCATATTGTTGGTGCATCGAAATCCGAGTTTCGCAGAAACTGGGTAATGTTGACCTGTTTCCGATATAAGGACAGATCCAATGCCGACTCCTTCGAAATTGGCTGCTCTGTCGAAGAACATTCTCCAACCGTCACAAGATTCTGCAACGTCTTCTCCTATGAATGACACTTATTCACCGAGAAAATACGTTTTCAGGGGTCCATATTCTCCCCCCACAAGATTCTCGAGATGATTTGCCAATGATTTCCCCTTAACTACTTTCTGAGTCATATAGACAATGTCGAACTCACTCAGCAGTATTTGCCATTGGGCCAGCTTGACATTGCGCATAGGCTTCTGAAAGATATACTTCAAAGGATCCATCATTGATATGAGATATGTTGTGTAGGCACAAAAGTAATGCCTCAGCTTCTGGGCTACCCAGGTCAGAGCACAGCAAGTGCGTTCCGGTAGAGAATATCGTTCCTCATATAGAGTGAACTTCTTAATCAGGTAATAAATAGCATGTTCCTTTCTTTTTGTCTCATCATGCTGCCCCAGAATGCAGTCGAAAGCTTCATCTAATACCGCAAGGTAGAGCAGCAAGGGTCTACATGGCTCTACCAAGACCAAAACTGGTGGCATTGTCAAGTATTCCTTGATTTTGTCGAATGATTTCTGACAATCCTCGGTCTTTTTTGTCGCAGCATCTTTCTTTAGCATCTTGAAGATTGGTTCACAAATAACCGTGGACAGGGCTATGAATTGGCTGATGTAGTTAAGGCGTCCTAAGAAACTCATCACGTCTTTCTTGTTCTTCAGTGGTGGTAACTCTAGGATGGCCTTGACCTTTGATGGATCCAATTCTATCCCTCGACGGTTTACGATGAACCCAGGCAACTTCCCAGCAGGAACCCCGAACGCACACTTCACGGGGTTTAATTTCAAGTTGTACTTTTATAGTTTGTCAAAGAACTTTCTCATATCTGCTGTATGGTCGGTGGCTCTTTTGGACTTGATGATGACTTCATCCACATACACCTCGATTTATTTGTGTATAATGTCATGGAAGATAGTGGTCATAACACTCATATAGGTTCCCCCAACATTCTTTAAACCGAATGGCATCATCTTATAACAGTAGACCCCACATGGTATAATGAAAGCCGTTTTCTCAGTATGTTCCTCGTCCATCCAAATCTGATGGTAACCAGCATAGCAATCCACGAATGATTGAAGCTCATGCCTAGCACAATTGTCAATCATGATATGTATGTTCGGGAGAGGTAAATTATCCCTTCGTACTGGCCCGATTGAGATCTCGGTTGTCGACAGAAACCCTGAGCTTTCCATCTTTCTTGGGCACTAGCACGATGTTAGCTAACTATGTCGGATATTCAGATACCTTGAAAACCTTGGAGAAGATTGGCTTGGTAACTTTCTCTTTGATTTTCAGACTCATATCAGTCTTGAGCTTTCTAAGCTTTTGCTTTACCGCTGGGCATATAGGATTGGTCGGCAACTTGGGAGCCACAATGGATGTACTTAGACCAGTCATGTAATCATACGAACTTGCAAATATTTCTTCATATTATTTCAAGAATTATGTGTATTCCATTTTCTCTGATGGCGATAAATGAATGATGATGCGAGTTTCTTTGACAGTTTATCTCGGTTTCGTACAGATTGAACTCAAGTTTGTTTTAAAAATCCTCAGCTTCTCTGATAAATACATCGGGTATGACATCCTCTTCTTCTGAAACACTGTCCTTTTGTTGCATTGTCTCATTTCATGTCACAATCATTGGTTCATCAAGATAGAAAATAGTGATATTGTATAGATAAAATAATGAGAGAAATGGTAATAAATAAATACAGATTCGTTGAAACGTAAAAGTGATTTTTGAATGTTTTGGAACATTGGATATTTTATTGGAAAATGTGAAAATGGAAAGGCGAAAAGGAAATCATTAGCAAAATTGAAATAAACAATGCTTTTTTAGCCTTGCTACCTCGGGACTCGGCTGGCCCTGGGTGGTCTGACAGTCCAATTCTTGAGGAATGATCCCTTACTCACAGCTTGGACGGTAGGGCCTTCCTCCTCTTCCTCCTCAACAATAACATAGCAGTGCATGTCACCATCTTCCAGGAATAGATTTTTCAAGGCCGCCAATGCTTCTTCTTCCTATGACCCCCATATTACGTCGGCCAGCTGGAAGGTCTGCTCCAGGTAGGGTATCGACTTTTCCAATGGATAGTATGGGCTGCTCATAGTAGCGACCAGTTCTCGTGCTCTTTACAAGTTTATTTGTATACCAGCCCAAAAGTGGTACCATAATGCTTCAGCTGTATTGATTTGGAAATCTCCTAAAGATTCTTACCGAGTCCTCTGCCAGGATCGTATCCACTCCAGTTAAGTATGCTCTCGATCTAACTGTCCCACCATTTGTCTTTGTCTACTGCATTGATCTGTTCAATGTGGTGGTGGGTTTCTCCACCCAGCCTTTCTCTACCTTACATCACCGAGATGGTATCGCGACTATAGATTGGATTGCTTCTGTCTCCATGGATGATCACCTCCTGGTGGTTCAATTCAAATGTTATTGACTGATGCAATGTTAATGCCACAGCCCCAGCGGCATGCATCCATGGATGTCCCAACAATAGGTTGTAGGATGCCGATATGTCTATCACATGAAATTCAACCTCAAACCACGTAGATTCCATCTACAGGCAAAGACTGATTTCACCAATGGTAGACCTCGGAGAACGGTCGAAAGCCATTGCATTCATAGATCCTTATTTGATCTCGTAAAAACCCTTGCCCAATTTCTTGTGTGTTTTGAATGGACAAATATTGAGGTTGTATCCCCCGTCGATCAAAATCCCGGTGATGAAGTAGTCCTCGCATTGCACAGTGATGTGCAGCGCTTTGTTATGACTTATCCCTTTAGGAAGCATGTCGTCCTCATGGAAAGTGATATTGTGACTCTCCAGTACTTGACCTACCATATTGGCCATTTCTCCACTAGTGATGTTATTTGGAAAATATGCTTCGTTCAAAACTTTAATCAAAGCATTCATGTGTGTCTATGAATTTTGCAGCAATGACATAATGGATATTCGGGCTTGAGTTTTGTTCAGCCGATCGATGACTGAGTATTCCCTGGTCTACACCTTTCTCCGAAGATCATCTGTGCCTGTCTCAAGGGCGGGTGGTGGGCGGCTTGTTGGAAGCATTCTTTCTAGACTCTACTAAGTGTTCAGGTGTATAGACTATGTCGGTCCTTCTCATCCCCTGTGCAGCACCAACTTCTTATATTTTGACTTTACCTTTCCTTCTTGCTTCAGTCGTGTAATCCCAAGGTACAACCTTGTCGTTGAAAGGTGGCATGGTTGACACTGTCAATATGATTGGTGTAACTACTTTCACTTCGAACAAAATGGGTGCCTTAGCAGGCAGCATAACTTCAACCTCGAACGAGAAATGTGTGTTTGCAGGTGGTGCCGTTTCAAACTTGAATAGGAGTGACGCTGTTATCTCAACATCTCTGGATGGCTGAATCTGGACTACGATGGGATTAAGAGTGACTGCTTGCTTCTTTGGGTCCTCACCTTCTATAATTAACCCGCCCAATTTTTCTTCTGTCTCTATCATGTTGACCACAATATGTTCTGTAAGCGGATTGTTGCGAACATTGGGAGCATCTTCCTTTGCTTGGATGACCTTTTTATCAATCATAGACTGGATCTTATCCTTCAATGAGAAACATTCATCAATTGTATGCCCCTTTATGCTGGAATGGTACGCACAAGTCTTGTTTGGATTGACCCATTGGGATGGATTTTCAAGGGTTATAGTAGGGATAGGAGTGACATAACCAACATCTTTTAATCTTTCATACATCTGGTCGATAAGTTTAGCAATAACAGTGTATTATTTTGGAGGTATGCGATCAAAGTTGGGCCGAGGTCTCGGGAAATTTTTGGCGAGTAGGGGGTGATTGGAAGTGAGATGGTTGAGAGTTGTAGGTATGATAAACAAGAGCTGGTTGGGAATATCTGGGGGAAGTAGGCTGATATGTAGACGGTGGAAATGGCTGATATGTTGGCGGAGGTGCTGACTGATAGGCGGGCGAGGGTGCTTGATAGGTGAGTGGGGAAGTTCGGTATACCAACGGGGATTTGGGTCCATGTGCAACCATTACCGTTATTGCATCTTTCTTCTTGGATATATCACTAGACTGCAAGGCTTTGTTGGTGTCCTGTAGTGCCTCAAAATTAGTGACCATTCCAGCTTAATGATGTTAGAGAATTTATGGTTTTCAATCACCATTAGCCTCTCATAATATTGCGGGTCTTGTGCCCAGACGAAGAATTTGTTCATTTGTTCTTCCTCTAGGGTAGGACTGACCTTCGGTACTTGAGATTTCAAGCAAGCGGCATAGTCACGAAAAGTTTCGATGGACTTTTTTTTAAGGTTCTTGATATAGAACACGTCTGGTGCATTCTCTGTGTTGAACCTGAACTGTTCCATGAAGTATGATGTCATACATACCTAGTCGGACCACTTCTTAGGGTTTTGGCTGATGTACCAAGATAAAGCATATATTGTGAGGCTCCTCATGAACAATTTCATGTGAATCTTCTCGTCTGTTCATACACCAACCAATTTATCATAATAGGTCCTCAGATGGACCCTGGGGTCACCCGTACCATCAAACATTTCGAACATAGGATGTTTGTAACCCTCTGGTAGTTCAACATCGGGTTGTACGCAAAGATCTTCGTAGTTCAACCCTTCGACTCCCTTACTCCTTTCAACGCCCTTAACTCGACTATTCAACTTCTTGAGTTCCTCGGCCAAATTCCTAATGAGCATATCCTTCTTACTAGATTCAGGTGTGTAAGCAACGTGTTGGGTGGAGTGAGGTAGAGTCTCCACGTATATGTGGTTGTTCTAATGACCTGGTGATTGAGCAAAGAGGTTGTCACTTTTGGAGTTTTGTGGTTCAGGGATGATCAGTGGGGTGTTTCTCAAAGTTTGGCAAGTGTTGTGTTGGTGCTGTGGTGGGATAATTTGATTTTTCGGTGGAGTTGTACGAAGATGAGTTGTGGAGGATTTTGTTTGTTTTGGGTATTCTGAGGAGGTATGTGATTTTAAGTGACATGTGGAACACTGAGCAAAAAGGATAAATTTGCCAAGTTTTGGACATGCTCAAGCTCCACATGGAGTTTCAACAACCTTTGCTCGAGTTGTGTCATAGCCTCATTCTAAGCTTGAGTGCCTTGATTTTCAGTGGCTTCTGTTCGTTCAGCTGTCATTGTGTTTTCTTGTCTGATGTTGCTCAAATCTTCGATTTTGCCTTTGCCTTTGCCTTTAGGTGGACTAGGAGGAGGAAGAGGTGGAGGGCCCCTGGACCTTGTGTCATATGATGATGATGCCAGAATGCACGAACCAAAAACAAAAATAAAAGGTAGCCAAGTCAGTGAGGATCATGAGAAAATATTGCAGTATTTAAACACATAGTGCAGGAATAAAATTGTCTCCTAACTTGGGAGCCTCGTTGTGCCCAAGGTAAGCCTAGCAAAAATTTGATTTGCAGAACTTAGATACCAAAATGCCTCATTTCATTAATGTAAAATAATAGAATCAAAATGACACTAAAATAATAAGCAGGAAATAAAGTCACCAATGGCACTTGGCCTTATTACATTTGAAAAAATAAAATCAAAAGGAAACCTAGACTACTTGGTCCTAGAAGGACCTTCCCCAGGATCGATCTTCTTGACTATGTCAATCAGGTTCCCCAAGTCGTGCATGCCCAACAACAGGTATTCTTTAGACCATGCCGAACATGGGGACTTCGTGCATCATTTTCTGCACTTATGATTAGACCCTTACCCCCACCAGATTCAACTATTTATACACTTATGATTAGCATACATGCATTTAGTTCTCCAAATAAATGCACAAAACATGATTGCGTCCGTTGGGATTATGAAAAACCCGGTGGACTTTTGGATAAGGCTGTCTTAAAGGGTTATTGTGCGGACGACACATTAACCTGGATTGGTTTGACCATGATGCATGTATAATATAACAGATTAAGGTTTCTATGGGGCTTTAGATTGGTACCTTCAAGCGGACAAGTTGAGGGGGAAAAGCACATAACTGTTGAATGCACAGCTGATCGACTAGTTTTACTGCAAAAAAGCCTTTCAGAATTTAGGGGTGATATAAAATGGAAGAGCGCAACAACTCATCAACCGTTGCTATAGGATTTGTATAGTCACAAGTGGAATATGATATTGAGCATGGTTATGCAACAATAAATGAGCAATAAAATCATGTTTTCATGTATTTGCACGTTATTAAAGCAATAAATTTTACAGTTATGATTGAAAAGCAGTTACAAAGGAAAAAAAAAAAACATGTCAGTTTTTATTTTGAAAAGAACAAGTACTTGAAAGCGGTAAACAATTAATTGTACATAAAAGGGGAAAGGGAAAGGTCGCAAGTACTAACAAAGTAAAGACAAGTTCACAACTCGTTTTCCCCTCCTCTCGGATTGGTCAGGGTTTTTGACATTATTGGGACAACTCGTTTCCTTTTGCGAAAGGGGTAAGGAATAGAAGATTCCCCGCCTAATGAATTAAGGTACGTTAGGTCACCTACTAAGGTTTGTTTACAAACACAGATTCGATAACCAGAGATAGGGCAAGGGCTTGAAATTACTTCAAGGGGAAGGTGTTAGGCACCCCTAGATGTCCACAACTGTGGTTCCTAGCCAAACAAACTTTTTGAATTTTAAAACAGGTTGCACATAAGCAATAAAAGCACATAGGTAACCAAATAAAGGTTTTTTGAGAAGATTCGCAGTCTAAGCACACATATGTGCTAAAGATTACAAGATTTAGAGTGTAGGCACACATATAAGGTTTTGAAAGAGTTATGATCTAAACACACATATGTAAGGGATATGGGGTCTTAGGTTGTTTATCATATATGATTACATCAGTACAACGTCCAGTAATCACTCATCAGAAGAGGGGCTACACGTGGCATTAGCGCACTAGCTATCATATCCATGTCTGCCCTTTCCCACCCCTTATTGGTTATTTATCGAGTTTATTTAACGACCTTTATGTGTGTTGTTACCCGTCCCTTCTTAATGGTCCAGGAGGATATTAGGACCTCTACCTATAGGCGGTTCTAGACAGAACTCTAAGGTTTAAAAGTAAAAACACTAAGGCGACAGGCAAGAACAAATAAGACTTTAGTAGATAAATAAGGAAAAAAGCCATTAAGAGGCGCATGTTTACCTCCACAAATATTGCATGTAAACAACACATCTCAAACACAAATAAGGGCAGTATTATTAAGCGGGATCCTAAAACATGATGTCTAGGTGAGTACTAGAATACAAGAGATATGCAGATTTATTTTATAAACCCAGAAGTAGGGGCCCTAAGAAGTTTGCCTACTTATTTTAAGCTTGTTAACCATTAGGCAGTAAAGACAAAAGCAATAACTTTCCAGCTTTATAAAAGTTGGTTACCTAAGGCTTGCCTAAGCGTAGGGGGGAATGCACAATAGTTACCGGAATTATTTAAAATTGTTTATAAGTTGTTTTACCTAAAGCATGTTGTTCTAAGCATTGCAAAGACACAGGGTTTATTAATCATATGTGAGACTGGATTATGTCCCTTTTAATGCATTAGTAGCCTAGCTAGGTGTGACTTAGTGAGGTCCTAAAACATGGTATCTAATGCGCATATAAAATGCAGAATGATTTATATGCAGAGATCCTAAAGCAGGATTTCTAAATGCATAACATGATCTCAAGATATGCAGAGCAGGTTGCACAAAAAGATTACAACATTGTTAAGCATGACTTCAAAAATATGCAGAAACAACAGCCCGTGTTAGTGCTATTCTGAAGCATGGTTTCTAAGTGATAAAATAATGTGATGCTGAAACGGTATACATTATACTTAATAGCATGATATCTAATGTATGATATGCTTTGCATGTATTGGTCCTAAACATGAATTCTATTGTGCACATGGGGAATGTAAACCTAAGGCATGATTTCTACCCATTGATGTTGATAACATACGTAGCTACCTTCTACTTTTCACTATCAATCCCCAATATTCGTTTACAACAATTATTACAAACCAATGTGAATAAATTACATAAATAGATAAAGAAAAATAAGAAGTTACACTATAAGGAGCTTGAAAACAGTCCCATATTCTCAGAAACTCAAATACCCAAATATTTCATAGTCTTTCTCATATCCGGGTGTGTCAGAGTTCCCTAAGGACCTCAAGGGATCCCGAGCAGTGATCACATCCGAATTTCACAACAATAATTGAGTAAGTGGAGTGTGGAAGAGCCATCCTTAATGCATCAGAGTTCAGAGGAATCTCATAGGGATCCCTAAGCAGTCACATATTAGAGGGGCAGAACTTAAGGACCTAATAGTAGAGTGAGACTGCTTGATATAGTTTTGAAAAGGTTTTAGTTAGAAAACAGTGTTAAAAGATACTTTCTTGAAACAATTTTGTGAAATAAAAGAGGGAGTCATTCAATAAAACAAATTTGGAAAATGGAGAGTTATATAATTAAACAACAGCAGATCAAACATAGAGCCAAAACCAAACTCAGCAATAATTACTAACACATAACCAAAACAAGAAGAACAAACCAACACAGGGATGACGGGGATGGGGGACACGTAGAGCACATTTAGTACACACATAGTTACACGAGCATGAAAATTCTTATAGGGGTTTAGGGAATCATCATACTATGAATCTCATAACCAACATAGGATCAGACAACTTAGGATAGCCAACTTCTTTGCACAAAAAGGTTCATGATGGAAATCAGTGAAAAAATAAGTACGGCATAGTCACATTGAGGTATACCACAAATGGGGTTCATAAGCAGGCTCATCCTAAGGGGTTGGACATGTTAGAAGCATGTTGATAAAGCAGTAAAGTAGACATATTAATTGCAGGTTGAACAACAAAACCACAGCTAGAAACATATTAGAAACATGATAAACTAAATAAGTAAAAGAAGCATATTGGTTTGGGACTTGAATTGAAATCAGAACATACCAGTAAAGAAGACAGTAAACACAAAAATGAAGGGACATGAAAGCACAATAGTTAGCCTTGGCTTACAGCCGGCTAACTCAAAATAATAGTAAGTAACACAGAAAGAGAGCAGAAAGCTTTGAGTGAGAGAGAGAGAGAGAGAGAGAGAGATTTTTGAACAAATGTGCTCGTGTCTTGTGTTAATAAAAGATAAATGTATATATAGTTTGAAATTAGGTAGAGAATAAGGTAAAAATCAATGTCAAGCAGTGATTGGGGAATCAAAATTAATCAGCATAAAATCAATGTATGTACTCCCTTCAATTAAGAATTTAACTTCGAACAATAATAGACATGTAATAAATAAGGAAAGGTAAGATATGTGATGGGAATATAACACATAAGGAAACAATCTCAGCACATAGAAGTATAAGACATGTAATAGAGGCTAGGTTTAGAAAATCTAATTAACGAAAGTACTTAAAAAATCGATTGACAGCATAATCGCCCATAAGTCAAGGCAAGACAATATTTTAGAGGTTTAAATCAGTAGAGAATGGAGGGTATCAATCACAGGAAATAAGGGATTCAAACAGGAGTACTATTGATTATGGGGAATCAACACAAATTGCAAAGAATAAACACATATTAGGTAGGACAAAGGAAAGAATCACAACCCTAATAGCACGCCAAAGTAAAATAACATAGAATGAGAGATCCAAACTAGAATATAGCACTGATGAACACAAACACCTGAGAATAAGCATTATGGGGAATCAACACAAATTGCAAAGAATAAACACATATTAGGTAGGACAAAGGAAAGAATCACAACCCTAATAGCACGCCAAAGTAAAATCACATAGAATGAGAGATCCAAACTAGAATATAGCACTGATGAACACAAACATCTGAGAATAAGCGAGATAAACACATTATAGGTAAGAATAGGTAAAATCAGAAACCCTAATAAGCCAAATAGGGTGAAAATCACACGAAATTAAGGATTCACATAGAACATAGCATGACTTAACATAATAGACATGATATAGGCGAAATAAGAAACAATCAGAAATCCAAATAAGGTTAAGTCACAGAAACTCTGAACGAATTCATAAATAAAAGACATGCAAATGAACAAATAAGCAAGAGTAGACTCAGAACCCATGATTAACACAAAGAACGTTAGGGTTTTTACATAATAAGTCAAACAAAAAGGGGAAAAAAACACAAATAGACGCTTACAAATATTGAAAATCATAGAATAACACTTAAATCAGAAGAAGAGTCATTTTTGAAAAGGGGTCAAGAAATCCTAGTTTGAAGACGAAGAGGCGTTTTAACAAAATTCGGAAAAAACATTAAATAAAACAGCAAAATAACTCAAGATATACTCAACTGTATTATAGGTCTAAGAAGTGAAGAGTTAAAAAAATAGGGTTTTAAAGATAGATAACCCAGAGATGAGAGAATCGGCTTAGAAATGATAGAGTTGTAATGAAACAAGGCGAGATTCTGACTTAGAAATGAAAAGTGGCCTGAGACAGGCTAGCGAACATAGACTCAAACCAGAGCCGATCGCAATCCTCTGAACGCTTTCAAGGATTCATAAAATTGAAGAGCCACGGAGCGTAGAGGGCTAGGACTGGCCGTAGAATACATAGAAATATTACAAGGTGGAGTTTATGTCGATGATGGTGCTTGAGAGCTAGGGGTTGGTTGAGAGGATTTGAGAGAGAAGGGAGGAGTGACGGCAGGTGTATGAGGGAAATGAGAGGTGTGAGTGGGGGGGTAGTCTGTTGGGTTAAATTAGGAAAGGATGAATCAGGTCCGTTGACCCGAAATGATCAACGGTCCAGATTAAGTGGGAATTGGGTCCTGGTAGATTTAGGAATTGGTCTTGGGGTATTTGGGCTTGATTTAATCAGGTGGGCTGGTTTTATATAGGCTAGAAACAAAATAGAATATGCTATTTGACAAATACCCAATCCAAATTAATAAAATAACTAATAATCCTAAAAATGAATTTCATGCATAGAAAATAGTTTTAAAAAGATTATTTAGTATTTAAAAATACAAATGATTAATTTCTGGTGGGAGAATGGTACAAAATTATATGATTGGGCTATAATTGCAAGGTTATTGCAATTATAGCCAAAAGGTGCCAGTTTAGCTAATTATGGGATAATTTTGACTTAATAAGATCATAAATATAAATAATGAATCAAGAAATATTTTGGAAATCGTTTGTGACGCGATTTTGTAATTATTTTGTGGAAATACAATGCCAGATAAACTAGACAAAATATAGGAAAATTATGAAAAAATACCAATTGTTGTTAATGCATGATTTTGAAGGTACATATGCAATTTGAAAAATATTTTGGGAAAAAATGGGTAATCAACACACACATCACGAGATTGAACAATTAATATACCTGTGGCAATATCTCGAGAAGCCTCTGCACTCTTGCGACCACTCATAGCATAGAAACGGCTGGGTCCTCCTGAACTTTGGGCACCACCCCTAGATGCACCACTGTCACGCCCCGAGACTGGGTTAAGACCGGCACCGGTGCCTCATCTATCCTTGCGTACCAACTTGCGACTCGGGAATCCTAGACATATCATGTCATACTTTTTCCAGGGCCACATTGCAAGACAATATGCAAAGAAAAATATAAAACTTAATAGAGACTAACACTGACTAAATGTCAACAAAAATCTAGGCCCGCAAGGCCGTCATAACTACTATAACTCGCAAGCCAACAAAATATACGTATAGGGCCTACAAGCCCAACATACTGCACTAACTCATAGGATATGTCTACAAGCCTGTACTGATGGATGTACTATGATCGGAACAGGGGCCCGGCCTACCCATAAGCTATCTACATATATACATTAGATGTACATAAAACTTCTAGACCCGACAACTCCGAAGGATGGGGAGCTTTCCGATAAAGCTAAACTCGGGCAACACCTACTGAGGAGGTCTATCCGTCTGTTTGTCTGAACCCGCACGCATGAAATGTAGCGCCCCCAAGAACGAAATCGGTACGAAATAATGTACCGAGTATGTAAGGCAATGTCCTGATAGTTTAAATTGAACTGATAATATAATAGCTGAAAGCAGCTAGGGGTGAAAGATAATCAGATGATATGCTCACCTGCTCATACAGACTCTATTATAGTAAGTCAAATAGTTGTCTGGCCTTATGGGGCTCGGTATATATATATATATAACTGCTTTGCCACAGAGGCTCGCTCATAGGCTCTCGGCCATACTAGGCTTTGTATCGGCCAACTGAGCTCGCTCATAAGCGCTAGGCTACAGTTGGCTCGGTATATAACTTACCATATGATTAGAGTTGCCTAATAGGGGCATGACCATCGATTATAGCACGATGGTAATGAAAACACTGTAATACTGTATATGTAGATTCTATGCTCTCATGACTGGAGAATAAAGGAAACACTCAATTGAATATGAAGTCCCGATAAGGAGAATATTGTAACTTACAAGACTAGGAAAATATACATAAATTCCGGGATATGAATTTTTCTCTATGCCTCGTTGTCAAACTTTTGTAATTATGAGGTCATGCCAAAATGAAGAAAGGGCTTAGCCTTAACATACCTTGATTAGGGAAAAGTCCGTATGATGTTCTTGGAAAAAGGTTGCACCATACTCTTTTAAAATTGCAAAATTTCTGTGCGATTTATTAAGGATCCGTACCCTTTTATGTTAGCTTCAGATTGCTTTCAACGTTGGCTTCAGGTTTTAGTGAAAAGTCTTCTAGTGTCATCACCAACAGAAGCAACACGCTTGGTTTATAAATTTCAGAAACTTTAATTGCATTCAACGTCACAATGGACTTATTTGACGGCTTGAAAAGAATTTTGTTGAAAACTTTGTAGGAAAATTCTAACGTCTGGTAGTGTCCTTGTAATCAAAATATGAGAATGAAATGTTTTTGTACTTTAACCCATTACTTTTACAAGTAAAATATTAGGAATGATACGATTTCTTATTAACACATTACTTGCCATTACTTGCCACCTAGCCAAAATGACTAAGACTCATTTGGTTAAGAATTGAATTGCTGCCACGTAGGGGTGGGTGGGGATTTTAAATCTTTATCTACTAATTTATTAATAAATTAGGTAATATCCCCCTAATCGATAATTAACCAATTACCCACATCATTAAGAATTATCTCACATTATTTAAAATTGTACTTATTTTCAATACACTTTATGCACCATACTATCGTGTTCATATGCTATCTTGTATGGTACTAGTCCATAAATATCGAGTATTATAGCTCGAATCGTATTTTATCCCCGAATCGGCAACCTTTAACGAAACTCATTTTCCTTAATTCGTGTGCCCTTTATCCTTCATGGTACTTACATATCGTTTGTTGTAACTAATATAAATACTTTAACCTCAAGATAACCTCATCCCCGCGTCTACGTCGATTAACTGAAGACGAAACTTTAACGTACGAAAACGCAAGAAGTAACATCATTCCCCCCTTACAAACATTTGTCCTCGAATGTTTAACTCCCCGGGATGTATATAACTTTGATAGAGTCGTCTTTTTAATAATACTAGCACCAACTCTTCTTGTAGAAACTCAATAATTTTATTCCACGAAGGACCACAATCATCAATAACGACAATGGCCTCACACGACCAGTGATGTCTCAGTCAGTCCCTTCTCAGGAGGAGGAAATAATTAGGGATATATAGACTTCATGTCTTCTTCGGCCTCCCAAGTCATTTCTTACACATTGTTTTCTCTCCAAAATACTTTCAAAAAAGCTACGTCTTTAGTTCTCAACCTACGAACATGTCCGTCTAATATAGCAATGGGAGTTTTTTCATATGATAGCTGCTTCGTGACCTAAACGTCATCAACTAACATGATTCTAGAAGGATTTTCGATAAATTTATGGAGCATAGACACATGAAAGACTGGATGTACCGACTCCAAGTCCGAAGGCAAGCCTAACCCATATGCTACCTGGCCTACCTTTCGTATGATCCTATATAGTCTAATATGCCGAGGACTAAGTTTTCCTTTCTTACCAAAACTTATAACACCTCTCATCGGTGATACCTTTAGGAATACCCAGTTGTCAACCTAAAACTCCAAGTCTCACCGTCGATTATCTGCATAAGACTTCTGACGGCTTTGAGTTACTAATAGCCTTTCATGTATAAGCTTAATTTTCTCTATTTCCTGTTGTACCCATTTTGGTCCTCCTAACGCAGTTACTTATTTATTTCCATACACATATCAGATTTACAATTAATAAACCTAATATCAAGAAGCAGAGATTATTTCTGGGCTCTGGATTAATCAAGTTATAATATACAGTTTTTTTCAATCAGTTTCACTAAGCTACATGCGCTCCTCCGTTTGTTAACCAACACTCAATTGCCTTGTACATACTTGTCTTCATTCATATCAGTTATTCGATTGCATATGATGTTTGGATTAAACTATTTCAAAAAAAATCGGTTTCTTTCCGTTTATACAAAGTGTGAACTTTTTAGAGTGTCAACGATTATTGATTTTCTTTCTTTGTATTTTTCTCTACTTTTAAGGATTATTTTTAAAAATATACTGGTTTTCATTTCCAGGTATTTTTCTCTTCTTTTAAAAGTTATCTCAAGAGAAATAAAAGTGATTTTTGGTTTTTAAGGGTAATTTGAAGAAAATATTAGTTTTTTATTTATGGTTTTTTTCTCCCCCTATTCTCTTGGTTCCGTGAGTTTTTGCGTGTTTTGCATGTATTACTTTTGGGAGGTACACACGCATAAGCAGTAGAGTAGCAGCTATATGCTGGGTATCGCATCATCAGGAGTATACCAAGTCGAGAGTTCCAGGTTCTATTCAAGAGAATTGGTACCTCCCGCCTTCTGTTTCTCTGTCTCTTGTGTTAATTAATTTTTCTTTGTAGTATTTCGTCTAGTCCAGTCAGTCTAGTGGGCTTGTAGTTACTATTTGGTCCCTTTATTGTTTCATGTGGTGGTTTTTTCTCCTTTTCTTTTTTTATACCTTTGTAGGTATATAGACTGTGGTTTGTAATGACAGATTAAGGTCATGTCTTTTGGGAGGTCGGGTGGTGGGGATGGGGGTAAGGCAATGGTCAGTAGGTGGGACGGGGCCCAAAGGGGGTAAAGGGAAAAAGGTAGCGTGTAGGTTGAGAATTGGATTGTGGAATATAGGGAAGTTGGCGGGTAAGTTTATAGAGCTGGCGAAGCTTCTCAAGAAGAGGAGGGTCAATATAGCATGTGTGGAAGAGACTAGATGGGTAGGCTCGAAGGCGAGTAATGTAGATAGGTATAAATTGTGCTTCTCCCGAGTCGTGAAGGGTAAGAACTACATGGGCATTTTGGTAGATAGGGAGCTTCGAGAGTATGTGGTAGAGGTTAGAGGGGTGAATGACAGATTGATGGCGATTAAGGTAGTAGTTGTAGGGAGCACTCTAAATGTAATTAGCACTTACGGCACGCAAACAACCTTGGACGAGGAGGTTAAGAGGTGCTTCTGGGAGGCGCTTGATGTGGTGGTGTGGGGTATTCCTCCTACGGATAAGCTATTAATAGGAAGGGATTTCAATGGTCATACTAGGTCGTATGCTGGTGGCTACGGTGAGGTGCACGGTGTCTTCGGCTTTGGTGATAGGAATAGGGGTTGTACCTCAGTGCTGGATTTAGCTAGAGCTTTTGAGTTGGTGATCGTTAACTCCATGTTCCCGAAGAGGGAGGAACATTTGGTTACTTTCCGGTGTATGGTGGCTAAGCCTCAGATTTACTATCTCTTCCCCAGGAGGTGTGATAAGGGGTTTTGCAAGGATTGCAAGGTGATCTCGAGTGAGAAACTCTCAACTCAACATAGGCTCCATGTGATGGAGGTCGGTATCTTGATGAAGAGAAAGAAGAGGTTTGTATGGGGTCATTCGAGGATCAGTTGGGGAGCTTTGTCTAATGATAATGCGCATGAGTTGGAGGGGAGGCTGACGAATATGGGTGCCTGGAAAAGTGATGGGGACACTAGCGCTATGTGGATGGAAATGATGAGCTGTATAAGGGAGGCAACAGGAGCGGTGTTGGGAGTTTTGAAAGGTTACTCTGGCGGGCACCAAGGTGACTGGTGGTGTAATGACGTGGTCCAAGGTAATGTTGAAGCCCATAAAGAGTCTTACATTAAGTTAGTAGATATCACCGACGAGGATCAGAGGAGAGCGAAGAAAGAAAGATATAAGAAGGCTAGGAAGGAGGCAAAATTAGCGGTTACGGAGGCTAAGACTTCTACTTTTGGTCGGCTTTATGAGGAACTTGGGGGCAAAGGTTGGGATAAGAACTTATTTCGGTTGGCCAAAGCGAGAGAGAAGAAGGATCGCGACATGGATCAAGTAAGGTGCATCAGAGACGAGAACGGTCGAGTATTGAGGGAAGAGGCCCAGATTAGGAAAAGATGGCAGGCGTACTTTCATAAATTTTGAATGAAGAGGGGGATGGAAACATTGTGTTAGAAAAACTGGGGCACTTCGAGAGTCACCGAGACTTTAGGTATTGTAGGCGCATTATGGTTGAGGAGGTCGTGGGTGCGATGGGTAAGATGAGTCAAGGCAAAGTGACCGGACCCGACAAGATTCCACTAGAGTTATGGAGATATACGGGTAGAGAAGGCTTGGAGTGGCTGACTGGGTTGTTTAATGTTATCTTCAAGACAAAGAGGATGCCTGATGAGTGGCGGTGGAGTACAATGGTCCCGGTGTACAAGAACAAAGGGGATCTCCAAAATTATAACAATTATAGGGGTATAAAGTTATTAAGTCATACCATGAATGTATGGTAGAAGGTTGTGGAAGGGAAGATAAGGAGGGCGGTGTCTATATCAGAAAACCAGTTCGGGTTCAACTGAGGTGCATAAAAAATGAGGACGGTCGAGTATTGATGGAAGAGGCCCAAATTAGGCAAAGATGGTAGCCGTACTTTCATAAACTTCCGAATGAAGAGGGGGGTGGAAACATCATATTAGGGCATTTGGGGAACTCCGAGAGTCACCGAGACTTTAGGTATTGTAGGCGCATTAAGGTTGAAAAGGTCGTGGTTGCGATGGGTAAGATGAGTCGGGGCAAAGCGAACGGACCAGAAAAGATTCAAGTAGAGTTTTGGAGATATACGAGTAGAGATGTCTTTGAATGGCTGACTGGGTTGTTTAATGTTATCTTCAGGACAAAGAGGATGCCTGATAAGTGTCGGTGGAGTAAAATGGTCCCGGTGTACAAGAAAAAAGGGGATCTCTAGAATTGTAACAACTATAGGGGTATAAAGTTACTAAGTCATACCATGAAAGTGTGGTAGAGTGTGGTGGAACGGAGGATAAGGAGGGTGTTGTCTATATCAGAAAACTTGTTCGGGTTCCAGTTAACTGCATCAAAGACGAAGACGGTCGAGTATTGATGGAAGAGGCCCAGATTAGGCAAAGATGGCACTCGTACTTTCATAAACTTCTAAAGGAAGAGGGGGATGGAAACATCGTGTTAGGGAAATTGGGGCACTCCGAGAGTCACCAACACTTTAGGTATTATAGGAGCATTAGGTTGAGGAGGTCGTGGGTGTGATGGGTAATATGAGTGGGGCAAAGCGAACGGGCCAGATGAGATTCCAGTAGAGTTTTGGAGATATGCGGGTAAAGCAGGCTTGGAATGGCTTACTGGGTTGTTTAATTTTATCTTCAGGACAAAGAGGAAGCCTGATGAGTGGCGGTGGAGTACAATGGTCCCGGTGTACAAGAAAAAGGGTATCTCTACAATTGTAACAACTATAGGGGTATAAAGTTACTAAGTCATACCATGAAAGTGTGGTAGAGGGTGGTGGAAGGGAGGATAAAGAGAGCGGTGTCTATATCAGAAAACCAGTTCGGGGTCATGCCGAGTCCTTCTACTACGGAAGCTATCCACCTTATCGGGAGGTTGGTGGAACTATACAGGGATAGGAAGAGGGATTTGCATATGGTGTTTATTGACCTATAGAAGGCGTATGCCAAGGTTCCTAGTGAAGTCCTTTGGAGGTTTCTTGAGGTGAAAGGTGTGCCGGTTGCATACATTCTGGCGATAAAGGATATGTATGATGGAGTTATGACTAGGGTTAGGAATGTGGGAGGTGACAGAGCCTTTTTCGGTTGTTATGGGGTTACACCAAGGATCTACGCTCAACCCGTTCTTATTTCCTCTCGCGATGGACGCACTGACACACCATATCCAATGAGAGGTTCCATTGTGTATGTTGTTCACTGATGATATAGTTCTGATTGATGAGACACGAGGCGGCATGAATGGGAGACTAGAGCTATGGAGGCAAGACCCAGAGTCTAAAGTTTTCAAGTTGAGTAGGACTAAGACGGAATACGTGGAATGTAAGTTCAGCAGCGTGACGGGGATGCTACAGTCCATATTGGGGTGGGGTGGATGAAATGGAGGTTAGCATCTGTATCTTGTGTGACAAGAGTATGCCACCAAAACTCAAAGGTAAATTCGATAGAATAGTCGTTAGACTAGCCATATTGTATGGAGCTGAGTGTTGGCCAGTCAAGAATTAACATATCCAGAAGATGAAGGTAGCAAAAATGAGGATGTTGAGATGGATGTGTTGGCACACCAGGGTGGATAAGATTCGTAATGAAGATATTCGGGAGAGGGTGGACGTGGCTCCAGTGGATGACAAGATGCGGGAAGTGTGGATTAGATGGTTCGGACACGTGCGAAAGGGAAACCTAGATGCACCGGTTAGGAGGTGTGAGCAGTTGACTTTCGCAGGTACGAGCAGAGGCAGAGGGCGGCCTAAGAAGTATTGGGCGAGGTGATCAGGCAGAACATGGCACGACTTCAGATTTCCGAGGACATGGCTCTTGTTAAGAACATGTGGAGGTCGAGCATTAGGGTGGTATGCTAGAGGGTAGTCGAGAGTTCTTCCCTCTTTGTACCGAGTAGTCTGATAGAGTTTTGTTTAGGCTTGTTAGCGGTCTATGTTGTGTTCACATTGTTATTTTGCATAGTTTTGTGTTATTGTACTTTCACTAATTCGTTGTTATTATTTTCTTTCTAGCAACTTTTAATTTTACATGCCTCTTTTTTGTTTCTTTTCGGATATTATTATCTCTCTTGTTGAGCCGAGAGTCTTCGGGAAATAGCCTCTCTACTGTTTTCGGGGTAGGGGTAAGGTCTGCGTACATTATACTCTCCCATGACCCCACTGGCGGGATTTTACTGCGTATGCTGTTCTTGTTGTTTTTTTCAATAATCGGCAGATGATCATCCCAGCTACCTTTGAAGTATATCACACAAGCTCGTAACATACCCTTGAGTGTTTGAATAGTACGCTCAGAATGTCTGTCTTTCTAGGGATGAAATCTTGTACTCAGACTTACCTGAGTCCCAATCCCTTTTTTTTGGAAGGACCTCCATAAATTAGCTATAAATTGGGCTCCTCTATCCGAGATAATACATATAGGGACACCATGAATTCGTACTATCGCCTTGATGTAAATCCTTGCATAATCCTATACGGAATACGTAGTCCTAACATACTGAAAATGGGTTGATTTTGTAAGTGTATCAACAATCACACATATAGACTTGAACTTATGTTGGGTACGAGGTAAGCCTACAATGAAATCCACATTGATTACTTTCCATTTCAAGGACGAAATTTCCATAGCGTGCAATAATCCACTGGGTTTTTGTTGCTCAATCTTGACCTGCTGACAGTTAGGGAACTGAGCAACAAACTCTGCTATATCCCTTTTCATTCTGTTGATCGTCCCACCAATATACTTCACTGATATCATGGTACATTTTTGTTGCTCCTGGATGGATAGAATAACGTTAATAGTGAGTTTCTCCCATAACCTGTCGATGCAGCCTTGCAACATTAGGGACACATAATCGTCCTCGGTACCTAAGGACCACATCTTCTATAATTTCACACGGTGTCTTCTCCTTCTGAGGGGTGGTATCCCTATAATGAACTAACATAGGATCCTCATACTGTTGTTCCTTTACTTCAGTTACTAAAGAGGATGTTGTCGTATCCTGAATAATAATTCAAATATCACCCCAGTAACCGAATTGCAAGACTAGCTAGTTGATGAATCTCATGGGCTATTACTGTTTTTCTGGCTGCAAATATGATAGGCTACCCATATATCAACGGTTGAGGGCGTTGGCTACCACGTTCGCCTTTCCCAAATTGTATAAAATATCAATGTCATAATCTTTAAGTAGCTCCAACCATCTCCTTTGATGTATATTCAATTCCTTTTGCTTCAATATATATTGAAAGCTTTTATGATCTGTAAATACATCAACATTAATGTCATATAAATAATGCCGCCATATCTTAAGTGCATGGAAAACTGCAGCTAATTCGAGGTCGTAGGTCGGATAATTCCGCTCATGCTTCCTTATTTTCCTTGAATCATACACAATTACTTTCACATGTTGTATCAGGACACCTGAGGGATCAAAATACATGGCATAACCATCTGGACCCTCTAGAAGTGCTAGAAGTCGCTCTGAAGTTAATTTGTTCTTATGCTCCTTGAAACTCTGCTTGCCAGCATTAGTCCACTAAAACTTAGCTCTCCCCTAAATTAACTTACATGGGTATCCTAAATTTTCCTTTTACAATTCATGATATTCCCACTTTCGAGATTAATATGCCCAAGGAAAACTATAGAGTTCCACCAGAATTCACATTTAGAGAATTTTGCACACAACTTACCTTTTTTTAGAACTCTAAGCACAATACGCAAATGATTTGCATGCTCAGCCTCTGAACGAGGATACACCAATATATCGTCGATAAATACAATTACAAATAGATCTAAAAAGGGCCTGAACAAACAGTTCATCAAATCAATGAATACTGCTGGGGCATTGGACAAATCGAACGACATAACACGAAACTCAAAGTTCCCATATCTGGTCTTGAATGATATCTTCAGAATATCTTCCTCCTTAACCCTTACCTGATGGTACCCGGACCTCAAGTCTATCTTTGAAAAATACATGGCACCTTGCAACTGATCAAATAAATCATTAATCGTCGGGAGCGGGTACTTATTTTGGATTGTCACCTTATTCAAATGTCTATAATAAATACACATCTGTAATGAACCATATTTCTTCCTCACAAATAACACAGGTGCTCCCCACGGTGATGTAATAGGTCTGATAAAGCCTTTTTCAAGCAAGTCCTTTAGTTGTTCCCTTAACTGTTTCAGCTCTGCGGGGGCCATTCTATAGGGAGGAATAGATATTGGATGAGTATCTGGTAGTAGGTCAATAGAAAAATCAATTTCTCGATCTGGCGGAAGACCTGGAAGCTCATCGGGAAACTCATTAACCACAGGGATAGACTGAATGGTTGGTTACT
Source organism: Nicotiana paniculata (assembly GCA_005239505.1). Classification (NCBI taxonomy): domain Eukaryota; kingdom Viridiplantae; phylum Streptophyta; class Magnoliopsida; order Solanales; family Solanaceae; genus Nicotiana; species Nicotiana paniculata. The sequence continues at coordinate 66,934 of ML307816.1, read as the reverse complement.
CTACTTCCACGTCCCGAACCCGAACTAAGAGATAATTATAGTCCTTTATGATCATCTTCCTTGCCTTGAGATAGGAGATAAATTTACCTATCGGAAATGTCGTATTACCTTTCCATTCCAAACAGGCTCTCGGAATTGAAATCAAACCATATTTGATCTACACTTGATGTTAGCATAACAAAAGGCCAACCTATCTATACCTATTATTACATCAACTTAAACCCAACTGAACACCACAGACGTTATCCTTGTTTATTGTCAAATCTATCACGGGCCAATTCCATATATATAAGTAACACTATTAATACATAACTTACATAATTATGTAGAATAAAAGTTTATATACATATGGGTCGACCAGGCCGTAGACATGTCATACCCAAAACTATATACATGATACTGTCGGCAAAACCTCTAAGTACACATAACAATAATATATACAAGTTGGGATAGGGCTCTCTACGTCCTCATAAAACAACCTAACATATTCAGAACCCCGAATTGGTAATACTCCAAGAAGAAGTGGAGCTCACCAACAAAAAGTTGACATTTGGACGAAGTCTACAGTAGAGGGTCCTTGCCTCGTCCTACATAAGAACCTTGATCAGACATAATTCGAAGTGGAACCTTCATATGCTTATAAGTTACCTTAATCCTCTTGTCCCAACTAATATTCTCTTCCTATGCATACCACATAACATACACTGACGAACCTTGATTGACGAACTCCCAAGACTGTGGACTATATGGACCCTCAGAAGAGCTGGTGTCCGTAAATACCTTGACATAGTTATGAGCCTGAGTGGAACCCGGTTGTGCCTATCCATGCACCACTCCCCTTATACCTTGATCAATGGGACTTAATAGTGAAACTAAGGGCCTTGGTGAGGTCGGAACACCCCTCACCTCATCTGCTGTTGGAGAAATCGAAACCACTCAAACAAATGACTTATATGGATCCTCCTTGATAGAACCCATGATCTCTAATGAATCTGACTCCATAGTGTAACTTATATCTCCATCTAACACCTTCGTAGCCTTCTGGCCCGTGCTAGCGGTTGTAGCCTTTGGAGGCATCGCTGAAAATGTAACATATCATTAGGTACATGAATTCTTATATCGGACGATCTAAGATAAGAAGAGAGGATAACATCCTTTATTTCATGTAGCCTTCTGTCTATAAGTTTGGTGCACAACACGCCCATAAACAAGACTCTACTAGACATGTCTTGTAGACTCCCTGGGACAGAACTGCTCTGATACTACTTTTGTCATGCCCCGAGCCTAGGGGCGAGACCGGCACCCGGTGCCTCATCTATCCTTGCGTACCAACTCGCGACTCAAGAATTCATGACATATAATTTCATACATTGGCCAGGGCCACATTTCAAGACAATTTGCGAAGCAAAATATAAAACTGAATAGAGACTAACGCTGACTAAATGTCAACATAAAGCTGGTCTTGCAAGAAGTCAAAACATTTATAATTGACAAGCCAACAAAATATACGTACAGGGTCTACAAGCCCAACCTATTGCACTAACTGATATATTGCATTTATAAACCAGCTTGTATTTAAAAATCTTGTATAAAAACATTTATCCAACATTTATCATCAGAGGCTCAGTGTAAAGAAGAGTGAAAATAGTAGTTTCATAAAATATAAGCCCCCGGGCACAGTATCACTCACTATAAAACCTCTCGGGTAAGCCTCTCAGTCACCCGTGACTCCACTATCAATAGCTCATGCTATCACTTAAACACTCGTACTCAGCAAGTACCATGAATACACACAACTGCTGCGGCGGGCAGCCCGATCCAACACACATATATATCTATATTGTTCGGGCTTGCAGCCCGATCCTTATAACACACGCTGCGGCATGCATCCCGATCTATATAATAGTCGGTTGCGCTCACTGGGGTGTACAAACTGCTAGAGAGGCTCCTTCAGCCCAAGTGCAATATCTGTTGCGGCGTGCAGTCCGGTCCATATACAATATATATATATATATATATATATATATATATTGTTGCGGCGTGCAGCCCGACCCATACATAATCTATATATTGTTGTGGCGTGCATCCAGATCCATATGTAATATATAACATATATATTGCTGCAGCATGCAGCCCGACCCATAACTATCCTCACATACTCGGCTCTCGGCCTGGACATATATATTTCTGTGCGCAGCTCGATCCTTAACTATCCTCACATACTCAGCTCTCGGCCTGACTCAGTCATCCTCTCAAGCCATTCAGGCAATAAATCTCAACTCACGGCACTCAGTCCAAAAATACTTCTCAGAGTTTCAAAGCAGTGTGATAATAGTGAAAATAACAACAAGTGGTAAAAATGACTAAGTTCACAGATGTTCTATCACGATAGTGGTAGAATAGTGTAAAAGTACCTCTGAGGGTCTAAACAGGTCGGCACAAGGCCCCAAACATGGAAAATACCCCTGAGGGTCTAAACAGGTCGGTACAAAGCCCCAAACATGGAAAATACCCCTGAGGGTCTAAACAGGACGGCACAAGGCCCCAAACATGGAAAATACCCCTAATGGTCTAAACTTGTCGGCACGAGGCCCCAAACATAGCTCACAACCCATAAACAAGTATAAACTTTTGAAACACAAGATGTCGTAGCGTTACAAAATGAAAACTCGGCTAAATAGTTTCTACAGGACGGACCAAGTCACAATACCTATCGGTGCACACCCACACGCTCGTCACCTATCATGTGCTTCACCTGATTTACCGAAACAATATCAAATAACGGGGTGTCATACCCTCAGGTTTAGAGTTACAGTCGTTACTTACCTCAAAACAGCCCGAAAGCTACTTCGCGATGCACTTGCCCCTCGAATTGGCTCCCAAATGCTCCGAATCTAACCAAAATCAGATTAACATCATGAATATACGCTAACAGAACAAAACCTAATCGTAAGATATAAATTTTAACACAATTCTCGATATTCGGAAAGATCCGAGCCCCAGGCCCACATCTCAGAATTCGATAAAAATCACAAAACTAAAATCCTCATTCTCTTACGAGTCTACCCATACAGAATTTACCAAAATCCGACCTCAATCTCCCACTCAAAACACCAAAAGAATCTTCCAAAACTTCCTCCCATTCTTCCCATCTATCCTACTTTAATTCCTCAAATCCCAAGCATAATCCGTAACAAAATAACATAGAAACGAGTTTTTAATCCGGGAAATTTCCCTCCACTGAAGACTCTCGAATTTTGCCTTAATTTTCTCCCAAACTAACTCAACCCGCATGCAAAAATGGAAGAAATGCCCAAACTTTTGCGGAGGAACCTATTTATACTTTCTGTCCAATTAATCCGCACCTTCGGACCATTATTCTCACCTGCGGACCCGCACCTGCAGTCCCAGATGTGCACCTGCGAACATCCACTAACAGTCTAATTCTCGCACCTGCGGTGCCTCACCCGCACTTGCGGCTTCGCAGGTGCAGCCCATGCCTCGCACCTGCGGCTTCTTCCAGCCTAGCCTCTTCTCGCACCTTCGCAATGACCATCGCATATTCAGCTTCCCTTCCGCAGGTGCGTCCACACCAGCAAAATGACACCAGCATCAAGTTTTGCTGCAATTCCTAAGTCCAAACCTCTTATAACTATCTGAAATCCATCTTGAGCCCCTCGGGGCCCCAACCAAACATACCAACACATCCCATAACCTCATTCGAACTTAGTCGAGCCTTCGAAACACCAAAAAAGAAATGAAAAAACAACAAAATCACATCAAATTCAAGCCTTTGAACTTTGAAACATCTAAATTTCTTCCTATAGGCTATTTTCCACTGCCGACCGGAAATCGCCAAAAACTAACTTTCGCCAATTCAAGCCTAATTCTATACTGGACATCAAAACTTCATTCCGAAGACACTCCTAAGTCCCAAAAAATATAATGAAGCTATCCGAGCCATAAAATCCACATTCCGAGGTCATTTACCAATAAGTCAACTCGTAGTTGACTTTTTCAACTTTTAAGCTACTTTAAGAGACTAAGTGTCTCTGATCTCACCACGAGCACTCTAAACCCGAACCAACTGACCTGACACAATATAAAGTATCTAAGCAACATATGATAAAGTATAAATGAAGGAAAGGAGGCTAATCTCATGAAACGACCGGCCGGGTCATTACACCTTGCCAAAATGACTATTAGTCATTTGGTTAAGAATTATTTTGCTGCCACATGGGGGTGGGGTGGGGATTTTAAATATTTATCTATTAATGTATTAATAAATTAGGTAATATCCGCTACCCGTAAATTAACCAATTACCCACACAATTAAGAATTATCTCACATTCTTTAAAATTCTACTTATTTTTAATACACTTTATACACCATACTATCATGGTCATATGGTACTAGTCCATAAATATCGAGTATTATAGATCAAATCGTATTTTATCCCCAAATCGGCAACCTTTAACGAAACTCATTTTCTTTAATTATTGTACCCTTTATCCTTCATGGTACTTACTTATCGCTTGTTATAAATAGTATAAATACGTTAACCTCAAGATAACCTCATCCCCGTTTCTACGTCAATTAACTGAAGAAAAAACTTTAACGTACGAAAACACCAGATGTAACAACCACGCCTTGTTGGTGCTGGAGAGCCTCCAGCTGGAGGGGTGCTGAATATGTAGCAGCTGCAGGACTGGATGACTGTGATGTGACCCTGCCCGCACTCTAGTGGAATAAATGACACTCCCTCTGAATATGTCCTCTCATTCTACACCCAAAACATAGTAACAGGGCCATGTAGCAGATTCCCAAATGCATCCTCCCACATTTGGGGAATGGGGCCTCCGCCGCTGGAATCTCCCTCCTGATTGGCCATGATGGAGGGACCCCTTGCTACCCTTATTGGTCCTGAAGTGACTCCCCTACTATTTACTGTGCCTTGTTTGCGGTGCCCTGGCTGAAGATTGAGCATAGGATAAGGATGGCCCTGATGACCCTCCCCTAAAAACTTATCTCCCACTACCAAATGAATCCCTAGGGTTTCCCGCTGATCTGGCCCTACTGCTACGCTCTCGCTCCATCCTGTTCTTTAACTTCCGGTCCTTTGTACCTTGAGAAAATGCCACCATATTTCCATAGTTCATGTCATGATTCAAAGAAGCTGTGGCACCTTCATTATAACCAAAGGGATAAGGCCCTACACAAATCGACACACGATGGCCTCCATAGTCGGCATCAAGTGAATATCATACTCTGACAGGCGCGCAAACTCCATGTGATACTCCGATACACCCTTACTACCATGTTTAAGGTTCTCAAACTCTATGGCACGGGCTGCCTTAGTCTCAGAAGGCAAGAAATGGTGCAGGAAAGCATCTTCAAACTAACTCCACCTCGCCAGAGGGCTCCCTTCCTCGCGGGAATCCTTCCACACCCCAAACCATGAATATGACACTCCCGCCATACGATAGGCGACCAACTCCACTTCCTCCATCTCAGTAGCACTCATAACTCAGAGAGTCTTATGCATCTCATCAGTAAAATCCTGAGTGTCTGCCTCGGGATCAGTACCTATGAACACTGGAGTGTCTGACTGAAAAAACCTATTCATCCTGCAACCAGTAAAATCCCCTTGTAGGTTAAAATATGTGGGTGCAACATTTGACCTTTGGGCCCGAGGAACCACTAATTGAATCAGCATCTAGATAGCTCTCCTAAGATCCCCATCAGAAATACCAGACCCGAAAGTTGAGGCTGGAGGTGGAACCGAAATATCAGTGGGAGGGTCCATGGAACCCTCAGTAGATGTAGAGATTGGAACAGTTTGATCCAGTGTAGAAACATTAGGCAGTGTAATAATCGGGGAATTATCCTCACCCGCATTATCAAGTAGAGATTTAGCAGCCACTCCTGGGTGGCATTGGCTTCTTTGTCAATTCTTCCTTTCTTATTAGGTTCCATATATTGAAAATTAAAGTAATGCACGAGTTGGGGNGGGGGGGGGGGGGGGTGAAAAAATGCATAATTACTTTCATCGCACGATCCGGAGTATCAAAAAGGGTATTGTTCCTAAATGTTCAAGTACCTCCAACATATATATGTGGTCGACAACACACCGATACTCTAGTAGACACGGCTCCGAGACATCCTAGGAAACTTTAAAACTTTAGGCTCTGATACCAAGTTTGTCAAGCCCAACCTCGGGGAGCACGACCGGTGCTCGATCGGGTGAACCCGGTCAGGCAAGACTGGTAGACACTTCCTACCCAACTCGCTTATGATCAAGAGAAGGCGTGTTACCATTAGTTAAATAGTGGAGAGTACATATACATTAACATTACTAATTCATTTCATTTCGTTTTGCTACATCATGGTTAAGTTCCCAAAATACATACACTTTACGATTTAGTGGAATAAGAGTCCAAAACACACACATAATTTGTCTGAACCTTCTAGCGCCCATACACGACCCACATATCATCAACGAAGCCTCTAAGGATACAAAAGATAGTTATAATGATGCCGGCGACAAGGCCCCAATGATACCTCAAATCGTGATAAGAATATACACAAGAGATACAATACATGACCCCGGGAAGAAATGGGGCTCACCAGGGCTGTTGAAAAGAAGATGCACCACTAGATGTAATCAACACTGCCTGCTATGGAACCATCTACATCCATTTAAAATATAGCTCCCCCGGAAAAAGGGACGTTAGTACTGTCAAATTGTACTAGTATCTAAAGCTAAAACATCATCTCTATATAATGAACAATAATACAGGGAAAACATTCACGAGTTCAATAAGAGCTTCAAACAATACTAAAACATCAAGTAAGGGTCACGTAGGTTCTCAAATAATTTCCATATTATTTGGTTGATAATATTTAGTTCCCCTATGTGACAATCCACAATGCCACTGTGTCCTTACAGGGGGTCCGATCTCGACCCGACTTGCTAGGTCATCTCATTTGAGATATCAACCATATCCACAATTACAATCATCATTTAAAACACAGTTGACACCGTGTGTGGGGTACGGCATCCGATCATGACCCGTTCCACTAGTCCATCTCATTTGACACATAATCCTTTCAATTAATCATCTCACTCCACATTTATTCCTCATTTTTTGTTGCAACGACACTAGTGGCTTTATTACTAAGTCGTTCTTGGAACTTGTCTATATTTTACAATTCAAATTTCCTTTTCTACACATTCAATAACATTATCATCAACAACAATAAGGCCTATCATGTTACTCATTTGTACACATAAGGGAAAGACATGGAAGATCCGAAGCACATATAGGTCATTCATACAAATTGGCATAACAACCTTTATTCGATGTCTGACATGAAGTCTTAACCTTTCTTAACACATACTTCACATTTTTTTACACATATCCTCGAAGGGAAAGATGACATGAAAAGCATTTAGTACAATTATTGAACATATATCATTCAACAAAACACAGTTGGGACAGTCAATTCTAGTATAATGAATATGGGTGGGCATATATCGGGTAAAATCGCTAAACCAAACCATTAATTATTTATTGGATTATCGGTATTGGGTTATTGGGTTAACGGTTCGGTAACGAGTTAAATTTTTTGTATTGGGTTATTGGTTCGGGCTCGGTTTGACAATTCTATTATTGGGTAAAACAGATAACCCAATAAGGACTAACTAGTTTACTAGTTTACCCTTAAGTATATACATACTAGGGTTTCATAATTCATAGTTTTCCCTATTCTTTCTCAGTTTCTCTTTCTCAATTTATCTGCCTCACGACCTCACCAGTCACTAGTCACTAGTCAGCCCGTCAAGACTCCGGTCGGCGTGTAAGTTTTTAGTTGCTTCATCTTCATCTTTTTATTATTTTGTTTCAAAGTATTCTAGTCTAGATTTTTCTCAGTTTTTTCGAAAGCTGAAGGGAGATTTGTCGTGTTCTTTAATTGTTGAGCTATTACAAAAAAACTTGTTCGAAAAAATTGAATATTGGATTATACTAGGAAATTTGTATAGTCAACACAACACCGTGAAGGATCATCAAGTACAACTGCTATATATCTATTATTGTAAGCAGTGTTTAATTTATTCTATAACTGGTTGGTGTACTTAAGTGTTGATTGAGAATAATTAATGTTTGTTGTTTGATGGATGGAGAAGATCTCCATTAACATAAATCTGAGAGCCACTGATAAAAGTAGAAAGTTGAATCTTTGCTTTGTAAACAGGGATGATCAATGGGGTTATGACCTCTGGATACGTTAGTGCACTCCGGTAGGCGTGTCTTGTCAGTTGTTATATATTTCATAACTCGAAAGATATTAATTAGAGTTAGTAGTAGTCATAACATCTAGGATCTGACCAGAAGAAAACCCTAGTTCAAGATTTTCAGTGTTGGAAACCCTAGAATTGAATAATCTTGGAAATTGAATATTAAGATCAGAAGGGTTAGTTGGAAATCCATAAAAAAATTAGGATTACTATGGTTTGTTATCTTCTGTCGAATCTAATTTTTTATCTTGTGCCGATACTCACAGTGACACAAATGGATGGCTGAAAAATATCATGATTGATAAGGTAATTGGTGAAAGTGGAGCTTCAAATTCAAATGGGACAACACAATCTCTATCAGTTCAATCGACAGTAAGGAGACAAATAAAAAAAAAGTCTCCTACATGGGAAAATTTTGATCAAATTATTGATTCGGAATGAAATCAAAAGTATGTCTGTAAACATTGCAAAAGATAATATTTTTCCGATTCAAAAGATAATGGTACGAAATAATTCCTTACACATATGGCCAATTGTACAAAAATGCCTTTAGATGTTGCAATAGCCAATAAAAACTGTCCCTTAAACCTATTCCGGGGGGTTATAAGGGTGATGTAGTCATTGTTCCTTAGAAATTTGATCAAGAACAATGTAGGAAGGCTTTGTGTCGTATGGTGATCATTGATGAACATCCTTTCAAATTTGTTAAAAAGGAAGGTTTTATGAATTTTATGAAAGTTGCAATACCTTTTTTCGAATTCCTTCACATAGAATTGTGACTCGGGACTGTTTTGACCTTTTCAATGAGGAAAAATCGTAAGTTGGTGAAGCTTTTTAAAGATCAGAGAGTCTTCCTTACCAGTGATACTTGGACTTCCTTATAACATATAAGTTATATGTGTATTATTGTTCATTGGATTGATAGTCAATGGAAAATGCGTAAAAGAATTATGAACTTTTGTCCAATTTCTAGTTATAGGGGTGAAGATATGGAAAATACTATTGTTAATTGTTTGAAAGAGTGGGGTTTACAAGAGATTTTCATTTCTAGTCCAAATGATGTGACGGTGAATGAGCTTTTAAGAAGTTAACTAAATGGGGGACCAATTCCATGAATGGCAAGCACCTTCACGTGAGGTGTATGGCTCATATTATGAATCTTCTTGTCCATGATGGTATAAAAGAATCAATTGTGTCTATTGAACTTATTAGGCAGGCAATGAGATATACCATGCAGTCTCTTGCTAGGTGGAAAAAGTTTCGGGAATGTTGTGATGAAGGAAATCTAGTTAGGATATCTTTATGTTTGGATGTTCCTACAAGGTGGAATTCTACATAGTTGATGTTGAACAGGGCTATTGAATATAAGTGCAATGTTAGAATATGCTGATCATGATATTGGCTTGTCACGTCATCTTGAGTTTGTTGATATTATGAATGGAAGTCCTGCAGGTACACTTTTGAGTAGTGATTGGGAGGATGTACAGAAATTGACAAAATTTCTTGAAATCTTTTATAAGCTTACTTTAAAGGTATCTAGCTCAGTCTGTGTTACATCAAATCATCATTTACTTGAAATTTTGTGAAGTTTTTATTTACTTGAAACAATTGATATTAAATGAAGATGTTCTTTTGGGTTCAATGGCAAAGAAGATTAATGAGAAATTTGGTAAGTATTGGGGTGATCCAGAAAAAATGAACAAGATGATTTTCATTTCATGTGTTTTGGATCCTCGGTACAAGTTTGATTCTGTTAGTTTTGCACTTGCGATGATGTTTGAAAAGAAATGGCAAATTATCGCGAAGGCAGTGCATACATATATGACTTCATTGTTTGATGAGTATGTAAAGTCTCATTGAAAAGATTAAGGTAGTCGTCCTTCTTCATGTTTATCTAACTCTTTATTGGACAAGATGGAAACTTCTACTTCATCGCTTTTAGCGAATACTATTAGTTTCCAAAGTGGATGAGCTTTTTGTTCTTTCTTTGACGAATTAAAAAGACATAAAGCTGGGATTGGAGGTTCAAATTCTAAATCAGAATTGGAAAAAAATCTTACAGAAGATGTTGAAAATGAAATAGCAGACTCTAATATTTTGCTTTGGTGGAAAGTAAACTCACCTAGATTCCCCATTCTTGCTGAAATGGCTCGAGATGTGTTATTTATTCCTATTTCAAGTGTTGCATCCGAATGTGCATTTAGTACTGGAGGGCATATTCTTGATTCATTTAGGGGTCCATTGACTCCTAAATTGGTGGAAGTTATAGTGTGCCTTCAAGATTGGCTTCGGAGTGAGCCATTACCTGTAACTGTTAAGGAATATTTAGATGTTCTCGAGCAACTAGAACAAGGTAGCAATATTTTAATTCATTTGATTGTATATTATGTTTATAAATAGTTCATTTAATATTTTTGTTGTTTGACTTGTTAATATATATTCCCATAGATTTTGCCAATCTTGGAAACAAACCCTGCGATGATGATGTGTAGAATCTTAGGTACTTGTGAGTTAAAACATTGGTAACTTAATTAGTCAACTTATATAATTACTGGACTTAATATTTTTTCTTTTTATGTTTAATAGGTGTAACTGTGTCTCGACTTTGTGGTCTCAAAGCTATCTCACATGTTTGGAGTCACTATGAAAGGATTGAAGAAGGAGATGATGGATGGTGGAAAGTAAAATGTAGTCATTGTCATCTTGTATTACGTTACAGTGCACGAGAAACTAGTATTGTGTCCTGAATGAGGCATGTTGAACATTGTTTGGAGTGCAATTTGGTGAAGTCTATAAGTATTGAGTATTTGTTGTGTTATAAGGATTTTATGTTGTAGAATTTTTTTAGAAATGTTCTATTTTTTTGAATTGGTTTACATAACTGTTCTATTTGCAGAATTGTTCTCAATTACAAAAAAAATCTGTTTTATAAAACTATTTTAGCTTGTAAAGAAGCTATTTTCAGAACATTGCAAAACTGTTTTAGTTTTGCAAAATTGTTTTAGCTCAGTACATTGCAAAACAGTTTTATACATTGCAAGACTGTTTTGGTTGTTTTATCTTATCGGGTAAATCGATAACAGAACCGATAATGATCGATAACCAATTAACTGATAACCAATATCTTATCGGTTTTGTTATCGGGTTATGATATTTTTAAATCGATAACTGATAGGCAAAACCGATAATTTTCATAACCAAACCGAACTGACCGATGCCCACCCCGAATAATCAATTTGGGGACTTACACCAATTTCACAACCATTGGGGGTTTTGATTCTAAGAGTAAAGGGAATTTACCCGTACATACCTCGATTGAGCCCCTTAAAACTCTACGATGTTTCGGAATGTCCACAGCATTAATCTATTTTAGTAATGTAGCACAATTGAGCCTATAATTAGGAAAATTATCATAATCCTAGCTCACTTGAGAATTCTATCAACTACTATGTGTCCATTAATATTTTATATTCCTTTTAGGAAAGAGTACATCAACCCATACCCCATTATTTTCTATCCCTGATTTACAATTATCTATCTTTGATTTACAACTCCGCCATATCCTCTAGGAACACATGCGTGCAAGGTAATCACCCTCATCCCAATGAATCATCTCACTAGTGGCCCATTATAGCTATGTTTGGAATTAAGAGTTGAGGTGATGAAATCCTACCTTTTAGGATGACACTTAGGTGCCTCACTTTAATATCTTCAAGGTTTTAAGTAATAATTGAAGAATAATTAGGTGAAGATTAGGCCATCCCTTTAGGAGTCTCTCTCTCACTCTAGAAATATCAGAAAATATGATCAGAAGGGTCTAAAATGGGTGTTTTAACGAGATAGGGTCGGGTTTAAACATGAGAAAATAGGAGCCCCGATGCAGATGGCCTCAACCTGGAATTTTCTACTTTGGTCTGCGGCAAGTCTGCATTCCGCAAACATGTTCTGTGGTCGCATAGTGCGCCACAGAACACCCCTAAGGAAATTATTGATCTCTACACCTAGATTGGCATCACAGAATCCCAATTTTTAGGAAATTTTTTAAGGGGCCTTACAATTCCACTTCTCAATCACTAGTTACAACAAGATTTTGTATTGGATTTCATAGGATTTCTTCAAACTCTCAAGAACACCCAAAAGTTGATTTTCAAGATTTAGTCTATGAGAGGTAATCATTCCCCCTTTAATCTAAATGTATGGATTGTTAGTGAATACATGAGCAAGGAATAAGTACTAGAAGTTATGAGATGGTGATTGGAAGCCATAAATACTTCAACTAGATTATTGGGTGTTGTAGACATTTTGTAATGAGTTAATTAATGAAATTTGGTGGATGTGAGTTCATTGATGATTATAATGCTTCCAAATAAGGCAGTAAGTAGTCAAAGGATATGGTATTATATCTTGTTGGTTGAAAGGAGGGGTTGTTCGATGAAGAAACACTATTACTAGAGGTAGTTCAATGCTATTCACTCTACGTGTTTGATAAAATGCAAAAATGACCAAAAACCTGGATTTTTTTTACTAATATTGGTCAAATTGAATTATGTTGATGTAGATTGAAGTTGTAAGAGTAGTGGGTGATTTTAGTAGCCCTAAAGAGCTCCAACAAAGTATGTTGGCTAAACTTCTCTCTTAGAATTGAATTCCATGACACTGCATTAATTTTCAAGTATGGTTGGCCCAAGTTTCTAATTCTCATGTTCCGAGTTGTTCCTACTAAATTTAATTATCCTGAATAAAGAAAGAGTCGAAAGTTATGTATTCAAAATATGTTACGAATGTTCCCAACACATTATGTTATCGTTCGGGAATGTGTTCACGAGTGATATGTGTATTAAAATGTTATGGCTTTGAGTTGTGTTTCAAATGAAAGTTATGATGCCAAATTGTGTGAGAAAATGTCGATGTGCTTAAGACTCTTAATTTCTCATATGGGTATCTATAGTCTTGATTAGAATTTCCTTGTTGTTGATAACCTATAAAGATGATGGAAGTGAAAGGAGTGGGTTAGAGATGTAAAGTATGGCCATCGTGCCAATAATGAAGGTTATACTTATGGCAAATGGTGCAAATGAAATGAAATAACGTAAGCAAGATTATCAAATGAGCCTGGATACAACCGTTCCAAAATCACAAAGCTTATGTACTAGAGTCATCCAAAAATGTGGCGGTTTTAACTAATGTTATGATTTGTAAGTGTCACGACCCCAAATCCTAAGCCGGTCGTGATGGCGCCTATGTCACGACCCGAAATCTTAAGCCAGCCGTGATAGCTCCTATCATGGAACTAGGCTAGCCAACCATTTCAGATTATCACTATATCCCATAATTTCCCCCAAAATTTAGCAGATTTTAAGAATATCATAAAGAGATAAAACAAAAACATACTTCCTCAAAACCTGGAGTCAACTATCATGAGCATCTAAGACTGAAAATACAATGTACAATAATGTCTTGCTACAACCAGAGTCTGAGGTACAAAAGACCAAAAGAAACTATAATCTGAGGGGAGGAAAGGAGGTTAGCTGGGGACGCTGAGCAACTACCTCAATCCTCGAGTAACTCCAAGCTCATCCGAAAATAAACTAGTGGGATAGTCCGATAGCTGGATCTGCACACGGAGCTGTAGGGAGTAACGTAAGTACGCCAACTCAGTAAGTAATCAATGTAACTAAAAACATGAGTGTAGTGACGAGCCATTAAAATCATACAAATCCATATAATGAATAAAAGTGAAAATGAACAAATCAAGTCAGAAATCTACAATTCCGAATATTTCATAAAACCCTGGTTTTCATTTAAAAATATCATTTGAAAACTTTTGTCCAACATTTATTACTAGAGGTTCAGTGTATAAAAGAGTGAAAACAACATTTTCATAGAATAGAAGCCCCTCAGGCACAATATCACTCACAGTAAAGCCTCTCAGGCAAGCCTCTCAGTCGCTCATGACTCCACTATCAGTATATCATGCTCTCACTTAACACTCGTACTCAATAAGTACCATGAACACGCACAACTACTGCGGCGGGCAGCCCACTCTACTACATTTATACATACGTGTATATATTTATACTATTTCAGCGTCCAGTCAGATCGATATATATATAACATATATTGTTGCGGCGTGCAACCCGATCCATATAATAGTCGACTGCGCTCCCTAGGGGTGTACAGACTCCTGGAGGGTCTCTTTCAGCCGGAGCGCTATATCTGCTGTGGCGTGTAGCCCGATCCAATATGTATATTGTTGCGGCATGCAGCCCAATCCATATATAACATATATATTGCTACGGCGTGCAGCCCGATCCGTATGTATATAATCTATATTGTTGTGGCATGCAGCCCGACCCACATATAATATATAACATATATATTCTTGCGGCATACAGCCCGTCCCACAACTATCCTCACATACTCGCGCTCGACCTAACACATATATACTGTTGCAGCGTGCAACCCGATCAATAGTTATCCTCACATGCTCGGCTCTCGGCCTGACTTAGTCACCCTCACAAGCCACTTGGGAAATTTAACTCAACTCACGGGGCTCAGCTCCAAATACTTTTCAGGGTTCTTAAAGCAGTGTGATAACAGTGAAAATAACAACAAGTAGGAAACCTGACTGAGTTCACAATTTACTAACACGATAGTGGTGGAATAGTGTAATAATACCGCCCTGAAGGTATAAACAAGTCGGCACAAGGCACCAAGCATGGATCACAACCCATAACAAGTATAACCTTCTTAAAGACAGAATGTCGTAAGGTTCCAAATCGAATACGTGGCTTAATAGTTTCTACGGGACGGACCAAGTCACAATCAATGTCGGTGCACGCCCCCACGCTCGTCACCTAGCGTGTGCGTCACCTCATACATCAACACAATATCAATAACGGGGTGTCATACCCTTAGGTTTAGAGTTACAATCGTTCCTTACCTCAAAACAGCTCAGATGCTACTCCGCGATGCGCTTTCCCCTCGAATTGTCTCCCAAATGCTCCGCATCTAACCAAAAATAAGATTAGCATCATCAATACACGCTAACGGAACAATACCGAATCGAACGACATAAATTTTAACACACTTCTCGAAATTTGGCTAAAATAGAGCCCTGGGCCCATGTCTCGGAACTCAATAAAATTTACATCACTAGAATCCTCGTCCTCCCACGATTCTATACATACCAAAAAGTCCACAATCAGACCATAATTGCCAGCTCAAATCACCACAAGAATTTCCAATCTTCCTCCCTATTTCTCCCAACTTTTTCCCACTTTAATTATTCAAATTACAAGCCTAACCCGAACAAAATAGAATAGAAACGAGTTATATAGCCCGGGAGTTTACCTTCACTGAAGACCCTCCAACACCTTCTTCAATTTGCTCTCAAATAATCTCCACCCGCATGCAACAATGGAAGAATAACCAAAATTTGGCGGAGGCATTCTTTTATACTAATCTGCCCAGTTAATCCGCACCTACGAACCTTTCCTCACACCTGCGGACCTGTACCTAGGGTCCCAGGTGCGCACCTGTGAAAACCCACTAACAGTCTCTTTGTCACACCTGCGGTCTCTTTTCCGCACCTGCGGCTTCGCAGGTGCAGCCAATTCTTCGCACCTGCGGGTTCCTCCTGCCTGGCCTATCTTCGCACCTGCGGCATCGCACCTGTGGCTTCCCTTCCGCAGGTGAGGCCACACCGGAATATTAACACTAGCAGCTATTTGCTGGAAATTTCCCAAGTTCAAACCTCCGCCAACCATCCAAAATCAATCCTGAGCCCCTCCGGGCCCCAACCAAACATGCCAACGCGCCCCATAGCATCATTCAAACTTAGTCGAGCCTTCGAAACAACAAAACAACACGAAAACACAAAAATTACATCAAATTCAAGCCTATGAACTCTGAAACATCTAAATTTAGCAAATGATGGCGTAACCAATCAGAACACATCCAATTGACCTAAAAATTTGCACACATATCCAAAATGACACTACGAACATGTTCCAACTTCCTAAATTCCATTCCGACCCTAATAGCCTATTTTTTACTGCCGACCAGAAATCGCCAAAAAATAACTTTCGCCAATTCAAGCCTAATTCTACAACGGACATCGAAAATTCATTCCGAACATACTCCTACGTCCCAAATCACCTAACGGAGCTATCCAAGCCATAAAACCCACATTCCGAGGTCGTTTACCAACAAGACAACTCCTACTTTGACTTTTTAACTATTACGCTACTTTAAGAGACTAAGTGTCTCAATTCTCACCACGACCACTTCGAACCCAAACCATCCGACCCAACACAACATAAACAGGATAAGAAATATATGATACATCAAAAATGGGGGAAACCGGGCTAATCTCACGAAACGACCGGCCCGGTCGTTACAGCCTATCATGGAACTTGGCTACCCAACCATTTCAGATTATCAATATATCTCATAGTTTCCCCAAAACTTAACTGATTTTAAAAAATATCAGAAAGAGATAAAAAAAATACACACTTCCCCAAAACCTGGAGTCAACTGTCATGAGCATCTATGACTGAAAATACAATGTACAACAGTGACTTGCTACAACAAAAGTCTGAGGCACAAAAGACCAAAAGAAACTATAAACTGAGGGAAGGAAAGGAGGTCATCTAGGGACGCTGAGCAGCTACCTCAATCCTCGAACAACTCCAAGCTTGTCTGAAAATCCACTATCGAGATGGTCCGGTACCTGGATATGCACACAGAGGTGCAAAGAGTAACTTGAGTACGCCAACCCAGTAAGTAATCAATGTAACTAAAAACTTGAGTGTAGTGACGAGCAATTTAAATCATGAAAATCCATATAGTGAATAATAGGGGAAATGAAAAAATCAAATCAGGAATCTACAACTCCAAATATTTCATAAAACTCTGGTTTCCATTTAAAAATATCGTATGAAATTTTTTTCCAAACATTTATTATCAGAGGTTCGGTGTAAAGAAGAGTGAAAACAATATTTTCATATAATATAAGCCCTTCGGGCACAGTATCACTCATAATAAAGCCTCTCGGGCAAGCCTCTCAGTCACTCGTCACTCCACTATCAGTATATGATGCTCTCACTTAACACTCGTACTTAGCAAGTACCATGAACCCACACAACTGCTGCGGCAAGCAGCCCGCTCCACTACATTTTGTATATAATTTATACTGTTGTGGCGTGCAGTCCGATCCATATATATAAAATATATTGCTGCGGCGTTCAGCCCGATCCATAAAATAGTCGACTGCACTCACTGGGGTGTACAGACTCCTACAGGGGCTCCTTCAGCCCAAGCGCCATATCTGTTGCGATGTGCAGCCCGATCCAATATGTATATTGCTGAGGCGTGCAGCCCGATCCATATATTACATATATTGTTGCGGCGTGCAGCCCGATCCATATATATATAATCTATATTGTTGCGGCATGCAACCTAACCCACATACAACATATAACACATATATTGATCTGGCGTACAACCCATCCCATAACCATCCTCACATACTCGGCTCTCGGCCTGACTCAGTCACCCTTACAAGCCACATGGGCAATTTATCTCGCCTTATGGGACTCAGACCAAAATACTTTTAAGAGTTTTCAAAGCGGTGTGATGACAGTAAAAATAACAACAATTAGGAAACAATGACTGAGTTCACCATTACTAACAGGATAGTGGTAGAATAGTGTAAAAGTACCCGCTGAGGGTCTAAACAAGTCGGCTTAAGGCCCCAAAGATGGCTCACCGCTCATTACAAGTACAAACTTCTAAAAGACACGATGTCGTGAGGTTTCAAATCGAATACGCGGAATAATAGTTGCTACAGGACGGACCGAGTCACAATCCCTATTGGTGGACGCCCCACGTTTGTCACCTAGCGTGTGGGTCACCTCATTTATCAACACAATATCAAATAACGGGGTGTCATACCCTCAGGTTTAGAGTTACAATCGTTACTTACCTCAAAACAACCCAAAGGATACTCCTGATACGCTTGCCCCTCGAATTGGCTCCCAAATTCTCCGAATCTAACCAAAACCGGAATAGCATCATCAATATACGCTAACGGAACATAACCAAATCGAAAATTATAAATTTTAACACAATTCTCGAAATTCGGCCAAACCCGAGCCCCGGGTCCACGTCTCGGAATTCGAAAAAATTTACATCTCTAGAATCCTCGTCCTCTCACTATTCATACCAAGAACACTAAAATCGGACCACAATTTCCCACTCAAATCCTGAAAAGAAAATTCCGAATTCCATGCACCTTCTTCCCCAAATTTGGGGTTAATTTCAACAAATTTCCGGCTTAATTACATAGAAAACGATATAGAAATGAGTTATGAAGTTGGAAACCTTACCTCCAAGTTCGCCCCTTTTATTTCTTCTTCAAACCCTCTCAATTAGCTCTCAACCAGCTTGACAACGGAGGAACATGATGAAACATTTCGCAACAATGGGCTTTAAAACATTATGCCCAACACTTAAAATCCCTTCAGTGCGATCGCGACTCTAGCCATGCGATCGTGATGCACAGACCATAAAAGTCAATGCGATCACATATCAATCCATGCGATCGCATAGAACAACTCTCCACCCCACATACGCGCATCAGAACCTCTACGCGATCGCACCGGCACCCGCGTGATCGCACTGCCTTACCTGACCAACCTATGCGATCGCAATCCTAACCACCCGATGGCATAGATAAAAAATGCATGTCCCAAACTCTTACTATACGCGATCGCGGATGAATCCATGCGACCGCAGTGAAGAAATCAGTGGTGCTAAAACACTAGAAAATAGCAGACTTCTTAAGGCCAAAAAGTGCCCGTTTGAGCATTCGATATACAACCAAGGCCCCTGGGACCCCAACCAATCCTACAAACACACCCCATAACATCATTCGAACTTAGTCGAGCCTTCGAAACACCAAAAAAACATGAAAACACAAAATTTTCATCAAATTCAAGCCTATGAACTTCGAAACTTCTAAATTTCGCCCATGATGCCGAAACCAACAAAAACACATCCGATTGACCTGAAAATTTGCACACATATCCAAAATGACATTACAAACCTGCTCCAACTGTCGGAATTCGATTTCGAATCCGATATCCTATTTTTCACTGCCGACCGGAAATTGCCAAAAACTAACTTTCTCCAATTCAAGCCTAATTCTACACCGAACATCAAAACTTCATTTCAAACATACTCCTAAGTCCCAAATCACCTAACGAAGCTATCCGAGCAATAAAATCTCCATTCCGAGGTTTTTTACCAATATGTCAACTCTCAGATTGACTTTTCAACTATTAGGCTACTTTAAGAGACTAAGTGTCCCAATTCTCACCAAGACCACTCCGAACCCAATATTGCAGGAATAAGTAATTCCGACCGGGTCTTTACAATAAGTAATTCCAATGTGCTTTGAACTCATATATATTCATGAGTTGAAATTGTGTATTTCTCTTTTTGGGAAAAAATATTGCAGGAATAAATGGTGTGTTACTAATTTATGATTTTAACTTGCATTTCGATTGCCAATCATTTTACTCCATTTCTTCCAAAGAAATCCATTGTGTTGAAAGTCTTCATTTCTAATGAACATAAAGTTGTGATTCAGAATATTTTATATGTTGATGTTTATGATGATGATCCTTGAAATTCAAGAAATAAAAGTGTAAAATATGAAATACGGCCACTGTGTCATGAAAGAAGAATCATATGTATGGTCAAGAGAGCCAATGAATTGTTGATGTTGTAAGTGGATGAAAGTACCAGTGAATCTATATACAGTGTGAAAGTTTACGAGTTCAATTGTATTTGTATTTCTATTTTCTTCGTATGCAAGACAAAAAAAATATTTTTGGGAGTATCGTCAGTCACCGAGGAAGTATAGGTTGAAATAGTGTAACCCCGAAAGTACACGTGCCGGTGTAGGAGTGCATTATGATTATTCCCCTAATTTGGGTTGAGATTGATGTGATGAGAATATTCCCCTGAATTGGGATGAGATCATTTCTAGGAAAGGGTGATTTTGATCCACACAGAATTGTGGTGAGACGACATAAACAATCGGGTCGTGCTTACACCTCCACCCACACCCATTGGGGTGAGGCAACATGGCGCTTTATATAGAGAGTGTGACTGTGATTATACCTCGACTCGCACACATGGGGTGAGGTAGCAAGGCCGCTTTGTGTAGAGATTGTGATTGTGATTACACCTCCACCTGTACATATTGGGGTGAGGCAGCGGGTCCGCTTTGTGTAGATTGAATGTCTCTAATGAGATGGCTTAGCCGATCGGGCCGTGATCGAACTCTGTGCTAAATTTATGGTGGTATATAACTACTAAAGATCCCCCAACCAAAAATAATATTATCTTCATGCTTTGATTATTATCTTCCCAACATTATACTTGTATTTTAAAAATTATTATGGTTTAACTTCGCATTAGGATATCATTGATCGTTGATTGTTGTTTCCATGGTTTTCCCTTTCTTATACCGACATTCTATTTTGAAAGAGGACATTTAGCTTTACATAGGAGTACTATTCCATAGATACCAACATCCTTTTTATTGGGGGCAATGCATCTTAAATTGATGTAGGTGGTGCATCAACGGGCAGTTTTGGTCCTCGTTAGCAGTTACTCCTTATTCAGCATGTTTTGGCGAGCCCTACTTTATTCAGAGACCTCCCAATCAAAAGAAATTAATATGAGTAACCTCGCGGCAAATCAGATTGTAAATCACACATATGATCGCGTACACACTCGTCACCTCATGTACACACCTTTTCACACATATCACAAATAACAATCAAGCTAAATATTAAGGGGTAATTTTCCAACACATGGGTTAGGCAAGATATTTACATCAAAATCCCTCAATAAGTAGTCTAAAATTACTTTTCCTTTAAAATTCACCTTCGCTCGACTCAACTCTAGAAAAAATAAAACTTAATAATATCAAGTTATGCAAGAGAAAATAAATTCAATTAATAAAGTTAAGATCTTTATACATTTCCCAGAAAGTCAACAAAAGTTACCCCTGGCGTGCCTAGTCACCACGTGTATCGAAGGGTAGATCTTGACTGCCCATAACCCTACGTGTCAAAATATGTGTTTAGTTTCCAAATACGAGCCAACTTCAACTCTCAAATCTCAATCTTTTTCAATTTTCAAACATAGTCAAAATCCCAAAAAGTTCCTTTCGAATACCATTATTTTGATGTTCAAATCCATAAGAAATCTAGTAAGAATATTTAAATTGAGTCAATATCACTTACCAATAGATAGATGTGAAAATACCCTCCAAAAATCACCTCCCGTCAAGTCTAGGACTAAAAATGTGATAAACGAGACTAAGTTCTGAAATCCCTTCCCTAATACCAGCTGCAGATATCACATTTGCGGCCTGAGGTTCGCAAATGCCACCCACCACAAATGCGGCAATGGCACCGCAAAAGCAATCCTTGAGCAGCTCTGTAAATATTACAAAGCAACAGATATTCGCAAATCTGAACACTGACCTCTTCGCAAAAGCAACCCTTGAGAAGATCTAAAAACATCGCAAAAAATGACATAATATTCGCACATGCGAACACTAACCCCTTCGGAAATACAACTTTTTGATCGCAAATTCGCTCAACCACTTGCTCAGATACCCATCGAAAAATTGATGAAAGAGTTCGCAAATGTGAAATCTCCATTCCCCAGCCCACCTCGCAAACATGATTCCCTCATCGCAAATTCGAACAGGAAATCACGTTCGCGAGATCTTTAGCATCATCCCAGCACAAGCGAAACTAAGAAAAACTCAACACACTCTCAAACGCGTCCAAAACTCACCTGAGCCCCCGGGGATATACACCAAACATCCACACTCGCGATCTTGAAACATCAAAATAACACCGGGAACCACGAATCGGACATCCAAGAACATAGAATTAATAATGAAACTCAAGGCTTGGTTAAATCACAATCAAGCGTCTGATTCCTACAAAGACAACACAGAATGACACCAAACTTTGCAGATAAGTCCCAAATGACAAAACAGAACTACCCGAAGTCCCAAAACAAATATTCAAACTCGAGAGCCAAAAATTCAAAGTATGGTCAACCTTAGGGAATTTCTAAAGTTCCAAATGTCCAACCTTCGGAAAAAAAATACAAATCAACCTAGAGATCTCCGAATCCAATTCTAGGCATATGCCTAAGTCCAAAATCACCACACGAACCTATTGGAACCACCAAAATATCGTTCCAAACTAAGAACCAAGTATTCCGACTCAATCCAAAACCTTCTTGAAGTTAAACCAACCATCCCCGCAAGTCATAAAACAATAAATACACATACATGATATTTCAAAAGGGCAAACGTTGATCAAGTACACAAAATAAATTGTCACGTCATTATAGTTTTATTATCAAAATGCATATATAGTTTGTGTTTGAGAGGTTCTGAATGAGTTTTTTGTGTTAAAACGAAGATTTTGTGATTGTTGGTTTTGTAGTGCAATAATTATGAAAATTCAAGTTATGTCCCCTGAAATTTTTAAACTTTCCTTACAACATAAAAACATCATATCTCCCTCATTTAAAGACCAAATTGGGTGATTCAAAAGGCTATCTTAGGTGTAATATCGTAAAGATTCTGTTGTTCTTATTAAATGTGAGTTTTGGGATCATCTAGGATCTGATTCAAGATAGGACAACTACTGCATTTTGTTACTTATTGCGAAATTTAGACACTTTTCTCAAAAGGATTAAGAGCTTGGGAAGATGCAATTTTTGATCGAAGCTTCATATGCTTCATTGGGGTAAGTGCACCTCACTAGAATTTATGATTTTAACATGAATTTATCATTGATTTTGGCTCTAAATCAAGGAATCTTAAAGAAGAAAAGAAGGTTTTGGCTTGAAAGATAATAAAGTGCATTTAGGGGGTTTTAGCAAAACTTTTCTAAAGTGGATAAATGGGTTTTGAACACTTATTTAGATTTAATTTTGGATTAAACTTGTATGGTTGGGATCTCATTCAAATGGGTTGTCAAAACTTGTGAGTTTTGTAGGGTTCTGGGGTGAGGGCCCATGTTTGATTTTTGGTTGACTTTCAGTATTTTATTAAAGATTAGAGATTTATCATTTGGGTTTGATTCATATGGCATTATTAGTTGTTATTGAGTTTTTTGGCTAGATTTGAGTCGTTCGGAGGTTGATTCGCGCAGAAAGGCATTTTAGAGTATTGGTTTGGCTTGTTTGAAGTAGATTTCTTACCTAAACTTGGTTGAAGCACTAGTTGCCTGAGTTATTTGTGATATCTACCTACTATGGGTGGTGTACATGTGTGGGGTTGTTCCCATGTACGTGCACTGAGGTATTATCCATGCTCGATGTCGTGCTTAGACTATGATATGCCTTGAATTCATTGCTAAGCCTCATGTTATTACGTTTCTTATATTTGCACCGCTTGGTCAGCTAATTGAAAAATGTTAGAGGTTACATATAGGTTAATCCCCTAATAGAACATGAAAGTTGTTATTGTTGTGATGAAATTGCATAATTTGAGCTATAGTAGTGCACTTTGCACAAGCATACACCTTAGCATGTCACTTACATCAGACCATGGGTATGTAATTTGATATCCATTGTTCAATTACATATATTCTTGTGTATATGCATTATATATCATATGGACTGGATTGATAGCATGTGAGTTATTCATGTAGTTGTTATTATTATCATGTGATTTGTCATCCAGATTCGAGTTATGATACCACGTGGGTTGTCCGTACGGTTATTATTATTGGCACATGAGTTATCTGTGTGGTTGTTATTATTGGCACGTGAGTGGTCCGTACAGCGTATGGATAAGGATCCATCCTCCTAAGGTCGCCCTCTCATGTTTCTCTCTAGATGGTGTACACGCAGGTTGTGAGAAACCGACGGGTATATGGTTGATGTGGATTTTGGTAAAATTGATCATTGGTTGGACTTTGCATCTCTTCTCTATTTGCAAACTCCTTGGATTCATACATAATTTTTTTTGCATATCTTCTCTATATGATAGCTCTGATGTGTACATGCCTTTATACTTATCTTCTCTATGTGCTACCTTACTTGATGAGATGAGACACGGCACGTGCCTTCTCTATATGTGAATCCATGTGACTTGACTTATTTAATCATGTACATTTTCTCTATATGCAATTGTGGAAGATTATTCGATACTTTACGCATATCTTTTTTGTATGCAAGTTTTAAGATTTAATAATATTGGTCACATATCTTCTCTATATGGTAGATATTTAACTGATTAAGGACTTGACACATTATCTCTTTGTGCAGCAATGTGGTTTTATCAATGTTATATGATTAGATGGCACAATGGTTATGTACTTGTGAAATTAAGGAATTGAACATATTATTAGAGAGTATCATTAATAATTTTTTCCACTATTACCTCGTCAAGGTTAGTTATGATAGTTGATGAGTACATGGGGTCAGTTGTACTCATACTATACTTTTGCACCTTGTGTGCAGTTCTTGGAGTTGAGTTGTTGTGGATGAAGGAAGTTGGCATTGCAGATGTACCTTCTTTCACGATGCAGCTACCAGTCGTACTTGGTAGCTTATGATTTATGCTATATATATATTTCAAACAGATGCATTTATTTTTGTACCATCTTTGTAAATCTAAGTCTTAGTGGATCATGACTTGTACTACCAATTCTTGGGATATCGTATTAAAATTCAGCTATTTCATTTATTGATTACTTATGATATTCATTAGAATTGTGTAACTATGTATGGCTTACATAGCGGGTTGGGTTAGGTGCCATTGCGACCAGGTAAAATTTGGGTCGTGACCATACTACACTTCTGCACCTTGCGTGCAGATCTTGGAGCTGAGTTTTTGTGGGACGAAGATTAGCATTAAGGATTCACCAACGTTCCAGTAACAAGCTATCACTTACTCATGGTAGTTCATGATTTTACTTCTATTATGCGTACTCAAACAGATATTGTATTTTCTTCGTACCGTCATTTTAAATCTTAATCTTACTGGCTAGTGACTTATACTACCAGTCCTTTGAATAATTGTATTGATTTTCACATTTTTATATTATTATGATAATTTTCGATTTAGATTGTGGCATATGCTAGTTGGATTACCTATCAGGATGGGTTAGGTGCAATCACGACTTGGTGGAATTTTGGTTGTGACATTGAGGAAGACCCTTGTGAAATAAATATAATTCTTGTTCATAAAGCTCAAGCCAAGTTGAAGAATTATCTACGCTTTGAGGAGATGTTTGCAAAGTAAAGATTGGGTTTAAAGTGGTAGTGAAGGGTGATAGAAACACTCATATTGTCCACAACTTTGTAAAGGAGAGGAGGAAAATATTTCAACTTAAACAAATTCAAGAATCAACGGGTTCTTGGTTATAGTCTATTGATTTGATGGATTTCGAGGCTATTTCACTCTTCCAAAAGCAGTTCACATAAGAAGAGGATCCTTAAGACTTTTTTCTGCTAAAAATGTCCCGAAACTGGTTACACAAGAAGCCAACTTAAAGTTATGAGTGATCCCATATTTAGAAGATGTGAAAAAGGTAGTTTCTGAACTTAGCGGTCAAAATAGGGGTGGACCATATGGATGTTTGGGTTGTTCTATCAATATTGTTGGGAGGTTGTTGGTTTGGATGTGTAGAATATTTTGAAGGTCTTCTGTGATGGACATACTTTCCAGAACTCCATCACACACAAACTTGGTTCTCTTGCCGAAGAAGTATGTGGTTCACACATATTTGGTTATGAGGCCGATTAGCCTTGACAACTTCATCAATAAGGTTATTGCAAGAGTGGGTAATTACAAACTTGAAGCTATATTACAATCCCTTATCTCCAAAAACCAGTCTGATTTACTGAAAGTGAGGAACATTATTGAGAATGTGCTACTTACACAAGACATTATTATAGACATAAGGTTATAAGGTAAATCAGCCAGTATGGTAATTAAGCTTGACATGGACAAGGCTTATCAGGTTTCGTAGAGGTACCTCACGAGTAATAGAGACGAGGGTATTTGCTGAGGTTTTCATTGATACGGTATGTCGACTATAAGCAAACAATTGGTATTCGATGTTCCTCAATGGTCAGGCTCACGAATTCTTTCATTCTACTCATGGTGTTCTTTAACAGTAATGATGAGATCAAAAAGCGAGAAAGTAAAATTATATATTAAGCTTATAGAATATAGTGTAAGTTAGCTAGAAAATTCGTTTCCCTTACAATGATAAATGGGCTCACTATTTATACTTGTGTCTATGGAAGGAGGTCCTAGGATCGTTCCCTCCTTTAATGTCAATTATGAGGGTCATTGATGAAGATGTAATGGTGAAGATAAATTCCAATTTCTCTGTAACGGCCGTTATCCTTAAGGCTACCGAAAATTCTTTATTAAACGCTACTAGGCTCAAAGCATGTAATACACCTTTGAACGTTATCCCTTTTGGTGACAAGCGGAATAACTGTGTTCGGTCTTTGGCCATCCCTATTTTGGGTTCCACGTGCCTTTCCTTTAGATGACCACATGTAATATCATATTTTACCCTATACAGATAGTCCCCTTACTTTCTGGTGATATAACTTTTGTATCACCGGGAAGCTGGTAGAAACACTCTTTTGGTGGGAATCACTATATCTCCCTCTGCAGTCTTTTGGCGGTCGATTAGAGTCCGTCTCTCCGCATTTAATGCTCGAGCACGCGTCATCCCACGATTCAGCACAACTTTTGTCGATTATCGAGGCAATCATGGCCATGAATTTAACCACCAAAGATTTACTTATAGGCATCAACCTTCTCCTATAAACTTCATAATTTCGCGAACTTCTAACTTGCATGTTTGTTCTCCACCTTTTCACTAATTCTCTTCAAAAGAAAAACTTTTTCCTTCCTCTATTAAATGGCTTCCTCTTCAAAGCGCGTTGTTCTTCAACGAGCAAGAACAAAACTGAAGACTCTCCTCCTCCAACGGTTTGTTCCATCATCCGCATCAGTATTAACACCATGAAAGACTTCAAAGAGAAATTCCCTACTGCTAACCCTCGTACATGGTTTGTCAGTAGGTAACCTTCTTCCATTCGTCATTCTAGTACTCATACTGTGAAGGAAGATAGTAGTTTCCATGAGTTAGATATTATTGCACCTGATCAATCGGAGCGAGTGACCTTTCCCAAGGAGGGTTTTACTTATTTTTACACGTATCCCTTTACTTTGGGTGCTTTTTCTTTGAGTTGACAACTAAATTCTGCGATTACGGAGGTTTTCCTACGCACAAATAAGTCCTTTTGTGTGGAGGACAGGTGCCTTCCTTCGGCGCTTGTGCCAGGAGAGTAGAGAAGAGCTAACCTTAGATCATATAATGAATATCTACTCTCCCAAGATTTTCCATAGGGGAATGATAAACCTTTAAAACATGGCCACCATGCTTTGTTGACTAGCATGATGATGATAATGATTGTGGGTGGACGGAACGGTTCATCGCAGTTACCACCGATAAAATTAATATGTCCCTTTACTAAATATCCCTTTGTTTCCGTATTTACGCTTCATCCCGTCACATGTTTCAGCAACTCCATGGGTCATACTGGTTGTGGAACGCATGGACTGGTGGGTTCAGAAAATCTTAGATGTTACGACGCCCAAAACATGTTTGTGGAAAGTACTGGCCGTTCAAAATGGGTGGAAGGACAAAAATAATGGTAATTTAAACTAACCTTGTTTCTATTTTTATGTGAAGAACTCAGTTGAACCTTTCTGACCTGTCCATGTAATTAGGTCTACTCGCGGGCTCTGTTACTGTCCCTGAGGAAGACGTCTTAGCTGCTTCTGCTGATGCAGTGAGGCTTCTTGAGGAGGCACTTACTCGAAAAAGTATCTTCGAGCCTGCTTCGGGCACAAATTTTTCACCACGGGGTCTTCGGCCAGAGAATAAGCAACCAAAAAGAAGGCATTTTTCCCTATCCGGGTAAAAGAATAAGAGGACGAAGACTATTGCCCCTAGTCATCTCTAGAAGTTCTGATCACTAGACCTCTTCCCCGGCCGGTCATAGACACCGTGGTGGTCGACGATGATGTAGAAGCCAGTGATGATGGGGCTTCTCTACACAGAAGGTGACGTTGTTAGCTCAACAGAGTGCTCAGTCTGTTGGGTTAACTACTCCAACCAAGGATGACGTCTCGCCACTCCGAGGGAAATTTGATCTGGTAGAAAATGCCAACTCCCGTTATCGGGTCCCAACTGTTGTGCCCGGTCCTGTGGGGATGAGTACTAAGTACTGACCATCTTTGGTTTACGAGCGTCCAACTACCAGCGTTGTAGTTGATACAACTACTTCACACCTTTTGACTCTATTACCTTCATCCTTGTCGTTACCAGCAACTACTACATCACTTCCAACTTCATCCACTCTCCCACCAGTAACTGCTACATCATCTCCACCGGGCACATCTGATCACGAAGGAAATTTTCCTCCTCCCCAGTCCCCAGTCCCCAGTCCATGGGAATTTGGGGAAACATTATGCTGCCCCTTCTGAAGATCCACGTATGAGGAGGAATATTACCTCTTGGTCTCTACCGGGTGCAACCTGATCTCCTGGCAGGTGGATCTTGCTAACTATCTGAAGCCTCTGGATTTAGAGAAAGATTGGGAAAAAATTCAAGCACTCTCGGGGAAGTTGTCACGACCCAAATTGATGGGCCGCGACGGGTGCCCGAGTCCTACATGTTAAATACCCATAAGCATGCGTCTAAGATATAAAGCTGCCTAACATCTGCTAAATTACGAGAATAATATACATGACGAAAACCTGCCCAAAAATGCCTATGTACATATATGTGCAACATATGTAAGGCAAATCGACAAGGCTGCTATAGACAACTATGTACCTCAAAACTGGAAGCTGGAAAGGCACATACTATCCAACCAGACATACCGTCTACGAACCTCTAATATAAATATAACTGTACAAAGAAGGGACTGAGCCATGTCATACCCATATATATACAAACATATCGTACCAAAATCAAAAGCAGCTCTGGATCAAGTGGAACACGCCAACTCTCGCTGATCAAGGATCATAAGAAGGGGGATCATTAGCTTGCCTACCTTCACCTGCGGGTATGAAACGTACGCACCGTGAAATAGGGCGTCAGTACAAAAAATGCACTGAGTGTGTAAGGCATGAAAATTTGCACGTAAGAGACATAAATGAAACATTGAATAAAGAAATCCATTTGTAAATCTGAATGACCTTGTAAATTCTGAAACATGTATAATGTTATCCACGTGTATATAAATGTCGTGCATGGGTATAGGTGTATATAACATCATCAAGCCACTGAGGACATCCCATCAATTATCTCGTCCATTGTGGGCAACATCATGAACATATACCAACTAATCAGGTGGTGGTGCGTATATAACACTGTAACCTTTTCCCATATCCCATATACATATATTTACATTTACGCGTATATAACTCAATCTGCTCATGGGTCAATGCACATGTATAAACGAATGAAATGCATGAAAATATGTAATTGTAACGACTCGGCCGGTCGTTCTGAGAGTAATAGCACTATTTTCCCCGTTACAGCTTCAATATATGTGGTTCATCTTCATTATGTTGTGTTAGATTGGTTGACTCGGGTTTGGAGCGATATTTGGAGAGAAACGAGACACTTAGTCTCTTAACTTGGTTCAATAGTTGAAAAAGTCAAGTGATAGTTGACTTATTGGTAAACAACCTCGGAATGTAGATTTCATGGCTCGGATAGTTTCGTTAGGTGATTTAGAAATTAGGAGTGTGTTCGTAATGTGGTTTTGATGTCCTTTGTAGAATTAGGCTAGAATTAGCGAAAGTTAGTTTTTGCCGATTTTTGGTCGGCCATGAAAAATAGGCTATAGGGGTCGGAATGAAATTCAGGAAGTTGGACCAGGTTCATAGTGTCATTTTTTATATGTGTGCAAATTTTTGGGCGATTCGGACGTGTTTTGGTTGGTTTCAGCATCATTGACGAAATTTAGAAATATCAAAGTTCATATGCGGGTGCGGAAATGTGCATTTAAGGGATTTTTCGTAGGTGCGCACCTAGGACCGCAGGTACGGGTGTGCATTTGCTGGTCCGCAGGTGCATAAATCCATGGGCAGAACATACAAATAGGACCGTTAGCGGATTTTAATAATTCATCCACCATTTTTACACTGGTTGGAAGCTTTTTGAAGGGTTTTGAAGAGGAAAATCGAAGGTTCTTGGTGGAGGTAATACTTTTGGACTTAAAACTCGTTTATGTGTGATTTATGCACTGATTAGTGGTGAAATTTGTGGGAAATTAGTACAAAAATTGGGTAATTAGGGCTTGTAATTGAAGACCTTTAATTGGGGATTTGAGGGGCCATTAGAGGTGCGATTTTGAGATTCTTGGTATGTATAAGCTCGTGTGAGGATGTGGATTCTTGTCATGTAATTTTTATCGACTTCCGAGACGTGGACCCGGTGGTCGGGTTTGGCCAATATCGGGATTTTTGGAATATATTGGTTATTTTCGAATGGGCTCTGTTCCCTTAGAGTATTGTGATGATATGAATTTGTTTTTGAATAGATTCGGGGTGTGTTGAGGTCGAGTCAAGGGGTAAAGGCATCACAAAGTAGATTTTCATCCGGTTTGAGGTAAGTAATGACTGTAAATCTTGTCCTGAGGGTATGGAACCTGGACTTCGTCTTTTCTCACTATTTTTGGAGTGGCGCACATGCTGGATGACGAGTGTGTGGCATGTACTGATTGGGGATTTAAACTTAGTCCTTCCCGTGGCAACTATTTAGTTGCGTATTTACTTTTAAATCATGTGTTAAATTTTATTTTCAGACTATTGTCATATTTGGGCTGTAAGCCATGTTTGGGGCCTTGTGCTGACTTGTTTAGACCACTTGGGGGCTTTTACTTCTATTCCTAACTATGTTGACTTATGGTTTACAATCAGTCATATTATGTTTAATCGATTTCGAAACTCGGCGTTATTTACACTATTTTGAAATATAAAATGATGTTTTTGGGTCGAGTACCTCGTTTTACTAATAACCCGAGTGGCTTTTGTAGAGTTTCTGGCTGAGTGAGGCCGAGGGCCTGATTGTGAGGATATGATATGCCATGAGATGGCTTGATATTAGTGATTGGGCTGTAGGAGCCACTCTGGAGTCTGTACACACCCCAGTGAGCGCAGGTACCTACTAAGTGCGAGTGCCGAGTGCCGAGTGACGAGTGATTAGGAGGCATGACTGACTGTGAAGTTGCCCGAGGGGCCGATTATGAGTGAGTGTGAGGTTGCCAGAAGGGCCGATTATGAGTGTCTGTGAGGTATGCCCGAGGGGCTGATTCTGAGTGATGTTAAGCCCGAGGGGCAGTTTTTATTCATGATTTTTCCCGAGTGGCTACTTATGATTCATTTATTTTTTTTTTTACACTAACTTCTTGGACATTTTTCTAAAATAGTAAGAAATTACATTTTGCAAAGGAGTTTTACTGAAATATGTTTTTTTAGTGTGATAATTTAATGTATTCATTGTTGTAGAGAAAAACTGTGATCATTTTGAAATGATGATTTGACTTTATGTGTTTCTTACTGCTCAGACCTGATTTATTTTTATTACTACTGAGTTGGCGTACTCACAGTATTCCCTGCACCTTGTGTAGCTGTTCCAGAGACTTCTCGGATATTTTTGCCAGTTGCACGCGTCCGCCAACCTACTCTCTCCTACTTACTATTATTGAGTTTATTTTCCAGGGTTGTATGCTTCCTGTAGGTGATCATGATGAGTGACTCCGAGATCTCGGGGTTGTATTTAATATTTCGGTGTAGCTTTATCTATTTTAAAATGATTAAACGAAACCTTTATGGTTTATATGTTTAGTAATGATATAAATAAAAGATTATTTACGATTTGAGTGTGGATTTGGCTGGCATAGTTCTACGATAGGCGCCATCATGACTGGTTTAGATTTGGGGTCGTGACAAGTTGATATTAGAGCGCTAGGTTACATAGGACTCACCGGTCATGAGCAAGTTTAGTAGAGTCTTGCAGATCGGTACAGAGACGTCTGTACTTATCTTCTAGAGGCTATAGAACCCTTAGGAAAATCTCAAACTCTTGAATTCTTGTCGTGCGAATCAATTTTATTCAGCCAAAAGCTTAACTCTTGAATTTCTTCCATGCATTCGAATGCACACGTGAGCGCTTGGTATTAGCTGTGCATCGACGACTTGTGATTTCCATGGCGGGGTGCGAGATGTGAATTTTAGCATGTTGATAATGGGCCGGCCTGGAGGACTTGGGCCGGATTTTACTTTGCATCTAGAGTGCTAACATTTTGATTGTGTGAGTCGTTCATTTGGGACTTATATGTCCGATTGTGTCCTTATCGGTGGGGCTTTTGTGACTGGATGACTATGTGGCGAGTGTGATTTTATGGTGAGGTGTGTTCAAATTGTTTAATTCTGACAAACGGAATGGCTGGAAATGTTGAAAGAACTACTGAGTGTTTGATTTCTATCTCGAGTTGGCATATGGCTTCGAGTTGTGATTGCATTGAAAGACCTCTCATGTTGTTAAGTTGTGAAGTGAAGCGGATCGTCCCATTGTATTATGAGTTCCTTGTGGTGTCTTTTGGGCTGGCCAATGCCCCAATAACGTTCATGTATTTGATTAACGGTGTATTCCAACAGTATTAACACTCCTTTCTATTATATTCATTGATGGCATCGTGGCGTATACGCGTAGCCAGGGGTAGCATATTCAGTATTTGAGGACGACATGAAAAGTTTATCTAGTGTGAATTTTTGGCTCAGTTCATCAGTAATCTTGGGGCACGTGGTGTCCAGTGAGGGTATTAAGTTTGTCAGACGAGTGTGAAGAGAGCTACCAGCTCAAGATTTCTTTGACCACACCTTCAGTGTTAGTTCTGCCATCAGTTTCAGGTTCTTATACTGTGTATTGTGATGCCTCAAGGGTAGGCATTGGTTGTGTTTAGATTCATAAGGATAAAGGGATTGCGTGATAGCTATTGGTTTCGGAAGGGTATAGAGAGAGATCATTTAGAGGCTAAGCAAGCGGGGTTATTTCCCCTGAGGTGTCCTGAGGTTGTGTTATCCTTATGTTGTTTTGTAGCAAGTTCTTTATTACCAGTAATTGATATACGTTGCAATTTGAGTTTAGATCACTTGTGGGAGTTGGTACGACTATTGTAATGGTGAATATGAAGTTGTAGATGATTTGGGATATTAAATGGTTTGAGTTATATATAAGCTTAGGAATGATTTAGTTGAATCTCATTGTGGTATGGCAACGGTTTTAGCGTATGGTGATTATGAGTTACTGGTTGTTTTGATATATTGCTTTGAGCCAAGTGAGGGAGCATGTTAGTGATAAGTCGGTTGCACGATTATGTGATGTATTGGGTTGAATTTGAGGTATACTGGTGAATCAGTTATGGCTAACAAGGCTTGCGATCGGGAATGACTCGAGTAATGGAAATTTTGACTACAGGTTGTAACGTACTCTATGAGGAATTGGATTTTTTTATTATTGAATGATTGAGTTGTAATTGTAAAATGGAGTATTGTGTGTGATGTAGGAATTTGCTTGTTGCTTCTAGTATGTGTGGATTACTTCCTGGTGTGTTGGAGTGTTAATGTAGCACAGGTCGTTCGGTCTGTTTGATTAGTCTAATTGAGGTTTGAGTAGAGTGGATGACTCTCGAGAATGGTTGTAACAGATTCAATGTTAAATATAGCAATTGGGAATCTTCAAGGTGTGTTTTGGGCTATAACTGAGATTTATGTGGGAGGGTGTCAAGACTTGTGGCATTTCTACATTGTCATGGATTCTACATATCAGTATCGGGAAGGTGAAGGTAATGGCTTTAGATTCGCAGGAAGTGTCTTCAGGGTAAGTATTTTGAATGTGCTACATTTGGGGATATTTGAGATAGTATTCAGCAGCTTATGAGCCTCAAACGGTATGGTTTTATGCCTGGGTCTCGCATGGTGAGTTTGGGATGAGAATTGCGCTATCATGGCAAAGAGAAGTACCAATTCGCAGGTAAGTCGGAAGGAACTTGGATAAATAGGACAACTTAGTAGTAGGTCGGATTGGCATGATAATGTATACGATTAGTTCTTTGGGGGTTCATAAGGTAATGAGTTTTACAGGTGTTTCTTACCAATGCTCTTATGTGTGACATGCGTAGTTTGGTTGAGTTAGAAGGATTCAGTCCTGACGGTTTGGTGTTGTACAGATGGTATTCAGATAGTTCCTGATGGTTTATACCACAGTTAGAGATGCATATTTTCTACTGGCATGAGGTGTAAGTGATGTATAGTAATTTTGCTTCTAAATGGGATCAAATGGGAAGTTCTTGACTAGTTGGGTGCGTAGTTTCTTGTCGCTCATAAGGGATTATGAACTTCTCATTTTTATCATAGGATGGCATGGTGTATGCGGTATGTCTGAGGTACCAATTTAGTTGTGGAAGGAAGGTCAAAAATTCTTAGGAAGCATTGGCATTTTCAGATGACTAGGAACATGATAGCACTATTAGGTTGCTTGATGAGGGTATACATTTCAGAAAGGCCATATGTGGAGTTAAGGGTGCTTCATTGGTATAATGACGCTCTCTTGTTGGATTGACTGCTGATATTCAAGGTTTTTTTGTGTCAGTGAAGGATTGTAGGAGTATCCCTCGTGGAATGATCAATTATTAGGGATGTGTCATGTATTCGAGCGGTGGAGTTGAGATCAGATATTGTAATTGGTGCGCTCCATGACTTCGAGACTGAGAGTTCTCATAAATAGGTTATTTTGTGGTAGTGAACTGTGAGGATGCGAGCATAGTTAGTCAGATGTTAGTATGTACCATGATTCAGTCATTGTGAAATTTTCGGTGTCTAATGTATCTGTATGGGTGACCAGAGTTGATCTGGGGTTATTGGTAGGCCAGTATGAGTGTGTGTTCTGCACCGAGTCGAAATTGTTGACTCCGAATTTCTATTGTTGAGGGTTGTACAATTCGATTGTCATTGAGTTTATTCGTGTTCATGAGTGATATGCGAGTTATCCTTCCGTGTTGCTAGGTGTTGTGATCGTTGGTTATAGGCACATATGGTGAGGTTCTAATTGGGCTTATAGCGGGATTTGAGTAAGATAAGTAATTGGGTATTGCGAATTAAGACATATCGATTATGTTCTTTCGGGCTCGTGTAGCATGGTATCGTCAAATTCCCCGTGGTAAGGGCAACACACTTTGAGTACTTGATGTCGAATTGCGCATGGTTATTGATTTTGAGAAAGGTAACTCGAAGTATTTTATATGGACCAGCATATGGATGGGATCAACATTGTAGTGGAGTTATGTTGAGGTATGATCCTTGGTGTCAGATTCGTGTGTTTTGATTTTTTGATGATTCTCAGGCTTTTATCATGATGTTGTGATGGTAATTTTTAATGGCGGGATTGTCCTCTCATGTGAACCTTTTATATAATTTGATTACATTTGGATTTTGCTATTGAGTGCACGAGTTGCACAGGTTATGGCTTTGAATTGTATTGATGCATCATGTCATCAGAGTGGTCGTGTTGGATGAGAAGAGGTCATTGGACCTAGAATGAATACTGTCAGAATTGACTACACCATAGTTGGAAGAATAAATATTGGGACTCGGCTTAGAAATCTTCTATAATTCCTGTCTGGGAAGAATTGACTACACCATAGTTGTTAGTTCTACGTGTTTTTTTCACCATTGGAAGTATATGAAAGTGTTACAGAGGAATTTCTTGATAAGAGGGTATGTACCGGTATTAGGTCGTTTTGAGCAGCTATTGTGATTAGGAATTATCGCCACGAGTGTTTGAGTCATGGAATATATTACGTGATTGCATCTTGGGTTACGAATACGGCTTAATACATCATGTTTAGACTTATTTAGTTTATAGTTGTGGAATTTTGATCTTGTAAATTATTTCAGAAGTGGAAATTTGGTTCTAAGGTTCACGTGTCAGCTTGGATTTCAAAATTTCAACGGTGTTGTGCTATCAGACCTATATGGGAGAGGGTGATGTGGGAACCCCTGAGTATGTGTGTGGTGAGGTTATGCGACAGTTTGATGATGTTGGAGAACAACTCTTGGCACATTCGCGGACTAACGTATATTTAAGTAGGGAAGGACGTAACAACACGGCCGGTCGTTCTGAGAGTAATAGCCATATTTCCCCCATTTTGGATTCATTATACGTCGTTCAACTTCATTATGTTGTGTTAGATTGGTTGGCTCGGGTTCAGAGCGATTCTTTGAGAGAAATGAGACACTTAGTCTGTATCCCAGACGGGCGCACTCCCTGTTGCAGCAGTCGTATCTCATGTTGGAGGAGAGGTCCAAACACCTGTAACCTACACTCCTGATCAGACTACTCCTCATATTAAGACCCCAGCAGCCAACCTAGTTGGGGTAGTTTAGACAGTTGCTGCAGCCTTGATTGCTTAGGGGGCAGCTATGAATTCCGTAGCTTTGTGGAGATTGGACAGGTTCATCAAATCTCTCAATGTTTACTTCAATGGTGCTACTTTAGAGGATCCTCAACAATATTTTGACAACTGTCATGAGGTTCTTCGTAATATGGGTACTTTGGAGACCAATGGGGTCGACTTCGCCGCATTTCAGATGACTAGTTCCGCCAAGAAATGGTGGAGGGGTTATTTGTTGACTAGACAACCTAGGTGACCTACTCTGACTTAGGATCAGTTTTCTCTCCTCTTTTTGGAGAAATTTTTTCCTATCACTACCAGACAAGAGAAGCGTCGTCAGTATGAGAGTCTTCACCAGGGCGACAGGACAGTTACCTAGTATTGGAGTCATTTTGTGGATTTGGCTCGGCATGTAATTCATTTGTTGCCTACATAGAGAGAAAGGGTTAAGAGATTTATTGAGGGCCTTGCCCAGCCCATCAGGTTGTAGAAGGGTAAGGAGACAAAGACTAAGATTTCATTTCAGGATGCGGCCAATGTGGTCAGGAATGTTGAGATGGTTCTCGGGATGGGAGGTCAGGGGTCAGACAAGAGACCTCGCCATTCCGCTAGATTCAGCGGTACCTCATCTGGAGGTGGAGACCATAAGGGTAGAGGCTATTCTTCCAAGCCATTTAATTCAGCACTTTAGACGTCCCATGGTGCCACAGGTTGTCGTGGCTCCTACTTGCCTTATTCTGATTAGTCATCCCCTTTCAGAGCACCTCCCTTTCAGAGTTATTATCGTGGTCAACCAGTTCATCAGGGCCAACCTTAATATCAGGATGGATGTTGTGAGTGTGGTGAGTATGAGCACATTCGGAGATCTTGTCCGAAATTATTGGGTAATCAGCCTCAATACCAGAATTCTCGTGCTATAGTTCTGGCACCAGCTGTAGCACCACCTGCCCAGCCAGCCAGCTAGGGGCAGGGGTCAGATATTCAAAGGTAGAGGTCAGAATTTTAGAGGTGGAGGCCAGCCTGCCAGAGGTGGTGGCCAGCTTGTTATAGGTGGAGGACCACCTGTCAAGGGTCCTCCCGGTGACACAGTTCAGGCTGGTAGGGCCCAGTCCCGATTATATGTGTTTCT
The DNA here is from genome assembly GCA_005239505.1 of Nicotiana paniculata. NCBI lineage: Eukaryota > Viridiplantae > Streptophyta > Magnoliopsida > Solanales > Solanaceae > Nicotiana > Nicotiana paniculata. The sequence goes on along the minus strand of ML307816.1, from coordinate 28,883 downwards.
AGCCAGACCCTAGGCGGAGTCCACCGATGCAGTTATCAGATGTACCATTTCAGTTTGTAATAAAGATGCTTCACTTTTGTTTGATCCGGGGTCTACTTATTCTTATGTGTCGTCCTATTTTGCCTCGTATTTGGTTTTGCCCCGCGATTATTTGAGTGTCCCTATTTATATGTATACACTAGTAGGGATGATATTATTGTAGATCATGTGTATCGTTCGTGTGTAGTCATTATCGAGGGTCTTGAAACTAGTGTAGACCTATTGCTTCTTGACATGGTCGATTTCGATGTCATATTGGGCATGTATTGGTTATCACCTTATTATGCCATCTTGGAATGTCATGACAAGACAATTACTTTAGCTTTGCCGGGATTTCCTCGGTTATAATCGAAAGGGACTCCTACAGTGATTTCTTATGCCAAGGCTCGTCACATGGTTGAGAAAGGATGTTTGGCGTATTTGGCTCATAGACGTGATTCTGATGCCGAGATTTCTTCAATAGAGTTAGTGCCTATTGTTCGGGAGTTTCTTGAAGTGTTTCCTGCAGACCTGCCGGGGATGCCACCTGACAGGGATATCGATTTTTGTATTGATGTTGCTCCGGGAACTCCGCCCGTTTTTATTCCTCCATACCGGATGGCCCTACCAGAATTGGAAGAATTGAAAGAACAGTTGCAAGACCTGCTTGATAAAGGTTTTTTCAGGCCTAATGTCTCGCCTTGGGGTGCACCAGTTTTGTTCGTAAAGAAGAAGGAAGGATCAATGAGCATGTGTATAGACTACCGACAGTTGAATAAAGTTACTATCAAAAATAAGTATCCATTACCGAGGATTGATGATTTATTAGATCAGTTAGCACTGAGTGTGTTATCAAAAATTGATCTGAGATTGCGCTACCACCAGTTGAATATTAGGACGTCCGATGTTCCTAAAACAACCTTTCGGACAAGGTATGGACACTATGAATTTTTGGTGATGTCTTTTGGCTTGACTTATGCCCCAGCAACCTTTATGGATCTGATGAATCGTGTTTTCAAGCCGTATCTGGATTCCTTCGTAATTGTGTTCATTGACGATATTCTTATATACTCCCCCTGTCGGGAGGATCATGGGAAGAACCTCTATATAGTATTCCAAACTTAGAAGGATAATTGGTTGTATGCAAAATTTTCAAAGTGTGCATTCTGGTTAGATTCAGTAGCTTTCTTGGGTCACATCGTATCGGCAGAGGATATTCTTGTAGATTCTAAAAAGATCCCCTTCTGTCACAGAAATAAGGAGCTTCTTGGGTTTGGTGGGATAGTACCGTCATTTTGTTGATGGGTTCTCGTCTATAGAAGCCCCGATTACGAGATTAACTCAGAAGGGTGCCCCATTTAAATGGTCGGATGAGTGTGAGGCGAGCTTCCAGAAGCTCAAGACAACCTTGACTTCAGCACCGATATTGGTGTTACCATCAGGTTCAGGATCTTTCATGGTATATTGTGAAGCTTCCCGTATTGGGTTGGGAGTGATATTGATGCAAGAGGACAGGGTGATAGTATATGCGTCTCGGCAGTTAAAGATTCATGAGAAGAATTTTCCTGTCCATGACTTAGAGTTGGTAGCCATTGTTCATGCATTTAAAATATGGAAGCACTATCTTTATGGCATGCCATGTGAGGCTTACACAGATCATCTTAGCCTCCGGTACTTGTTCAAGCAAAGGGATCTTAATTTTAGAAAGAAGAGATGTCTAGAGTTATGAAAGATTATGATGTCACTATATTGTATCATCCGGGGAAGGCCAATGTGGTGGTCGATGCATTTAGTAGGAAAGTAGTAAGTATGGGAATTCTTACATGTATTCCAGTTGGTGATAGACCGTTAGCTTCAGATATTCAAATGTTGGCTAATCAGTTCGTGAGGTTGGATATTTCGCTCATCCATGTTATAGCTTGTACAGTTGCTCGGTCTTCCTTATTCAAGCGTATCAGAGATCGGCAGGATGATGACCTGCACTTGATGGTCCTTAGGGACACCGTTTGACATGGTGGTGCCAAGAAGGTTACACTTGGTGATGATGGTGTTTTGAGGATGCAGGGTCGCATATGTGTGCCTAATGTTGATGGCCTTCGCGAGTTGATTCTTGAAGAAGCTCACAGTTCTAAGTGTTCTATTCACCCGAGTGCTGCCAATATGTACCAGGACATGTGACAACACTACCGATGGCGAAGGATGAAAAAGGATATTGTTGCTTATGTGACTTGTTGTTTGAATTTCCAACAAGTGAAATATGAGCATTAGAGACTCGGTGGTTTTCTTCAGCAGATAGATATTCCTGACTTGAAGTGGGAGCGTATCACTATGGACTTCATTGTTGGACTTCCACGGACTCAGAGGAAGTTCGACGATTGGGTTATTGTGGATAGTCTGACTAAATCAACATATTTCATTCTAGTGGCAATTACTTACACTTCGCAGCAGTTGGCAGAGATATATGTTAGAGAGATTGTTCGCCTTCATGGTGACCGTGTCTATTATTCTCGCAGTTTCCTCGCACTTTTGGAGGATAATTCAGTGAGAGTTGGGTACCTAGTTGAATTGAGCACAACATTACATCCTCAGACAGACGGGCAGTCCGAGTGTACTATTCAGATTCTAGAGGATATGCTCTGCACTTGTGTTATTGCCTTTGGAGGTTCTTAGGATCAATTCTTACCATTAGCAGAGTTTTCCTACAATAATAGTTATTAGTTGAGCATTCAGATAGCTCCATATGATGCATAATATGGTAGACGATGTAGATTGCCAATTTGGTTGTTTGAGCCGGGAGAGGCTCGGTTAATTAGTACAGACTTAGTTCAAGAGGCCTTAGATAAGTTCAAGATTATACATGATCGACTTCGTGCAACTCAGTCTAGGAAAAAAAGTTATGCCAACCGTAAGGTTCGGGATGTGGAATTCATGGTTGGAGGGAGAGTATTAATTCGAGTATCGCCCATGAAGGGTGTCATGCAGTTTGGGAAGAAGGGCAACTTGATCCCTAGGTATATCTGACCATTCAAGACTCTTTATAGAGGGAATGTAGCTTATAGACTTTCGTTGCCTCCGAGGTTATCCTCTGTTCATCCGGTATTTCATGTATCTATGCTCTCGAAATATCATGGTGACCCGTCCCACGTGTTAGATTTCAGCTCTATCCAATTGGACAAAGATTTGACTTATGAGGAGGAGCTAGTAGCCATTCTAGACCGGTAGGTTCGTCCGTTGAGATCAAAGAGTTACCCTTTAATTCAAGTGCAATGGAGGGGTCAGCCTGTTGAGGCAACTACATGGGAGTCCGAGTCGAACATGCAGAGTAGATATTCCCACTTGTTTACCATTTCAGGTAATTTTCTATGTCTGTTCGAGGACGAACATTTGTTTTAGAGGTGGAGAATGTGATGACCCAAAGGATCATCTTATAAATTAAGACTCCTTTCGAGGCTCATTAGCCTTAAAAAGATTAATTTTGTTTACCTTGATTTGTGTGCGTAGTCTAGGCGTGAAACAGGAAGATTTTATATGAAAATATGAGAAATAATAATTTTTAGAACTTAAAATTTTGTTTTAGTTGACTTTATTCAACATTTTTAGTAAACTGTAATGACACAGCCGGTCGTTCTGTGAGATTATCCCCGATCCTGCCATTTCTGTTTTATCATATATTCCTTATCCTGTTTATGTTGTGTTGGGTCAAATTTTTTGGGTTTGGAGTGGTCGTGGTGAGAACAGAGACACTTAGCCTCTTAAAGTAGCCTAATAGTTGAAAAGTCAAGATGAGAGTTAACTTATTGGTAAATGACCTCGGAATGCGGATTTAATGGTGATAGCTTCGTTGGGTGATTCGGTATTTAGGAGTGTGTTCGAAATGAAGTTTTCATGTCCGGCGTAGAATAAGGCTTGAAATGGCGAAAGTTAGTTTGTGGCGATTTCTGGTCGGCAGTGGAAAATAGGCTATCCGGGTCAGAATGGAATTCCGACAGTTACAGAAGGTTCGTAATGTCATTTTGGATATATATGCAAATTTTCAGGTCAATCGAATGTGTTCTTGTTGGTTTCGGCATCATTGGCGAAATTTAGAAGCTACAAAGTTCATAGACTTGAAATTTATGAAATTTTGGTGTTTTTAGGTTGTTTTTGGTGTTTCGAAGGCTCGACTAAGTTTGAATGATGTTATGGGGTGTGTTGGTAGGATTGGTTGGGGTCTCGGGGGCCTCAGATGTATTTCAAATGCTCAAACGGGCGCTTTTTGGCCTTAAGAAGTCAGCTGTTTTCTGGTGTTTAGCAGCATTGATTCTTCACTGCGATCGCGTGGAATCATTCGCGATCGCATAGAGAAAAAGAGTGGGGCAGGAATTTTGTTCTATGTGATCTCGTGGTTAGGATTGCGATCGCATAGGTTGGTCAGGTAAAGTAGTGCGATCGTGTGGGTGTGGGTGCGATTGCGTAGAGGTTCTGAGGCGCGTGTGTGGGGTGGAGAGTTCTTATATATGATCGTGTGTATTGGTGTGCGATCGCATTTAGTTGGCTGGTCTGTGCATCGCGATCGTGTGGCTAGAGTCGCGATCGCACTGAAGGGTCTTTAAGTGCTGGGCAGAATGTTTTACAGCCCATTGTTGCAAAATTTCTCATCATTTTCCTCCATTGTCAAGCGGGTTGAGAGCTAATTGAGAGGGTTTGAAAAAGAACTCAAAGAGGCTCTATTGGAGGTAAGGTTTCAAACTTCATAGCTCGTTTCTATATCGTTTTCTAAGTGATTAAACCGGAAAATTGTTGAAATTAAACCCAAATTTGGGGAACAAGGGTACATGGAATTTGGAATTCTTTTCAGGATTGAGTGGGTAACTGTGGTCCGATTTTTGTATTCATGGAATGTATAGAATTGTGGGAGGACGAGGATTCGAGTGATTTAAATTTTATCGAATTCCGAGACGTGGGCCCGGTGCTCGAGTTTGACCGAATTTCGAGAATTTGTGTTAAAATTTGTATCTTTCGATTGGGTTTTTTCTCTTAACGTATACTGATGATGCTAATCTGGTTTTGGTTAGATTCAGAGCATTTGGGAGGCTATTCGAGGGGCAAGTGCATCGCAGAGTAGCTTTTGGGCTGTTTTGAGGTAAGAAACGATTGTAAAATTAAACCTGAGGGTATGACACCCCATTATTCATATTTTGTTGATAAATGCGGTGATGCACACTGTAGGTGACGAGCATGGGGGCATGCACTAATAGGGATTGTGACGTGGTCCATCTCGTAGCGACTGTTAAGCTACGTATTCGATTTGAAACCTTACGACATCCTATCTTTTAGAAGTTTATACTTGTTATGGCTTGTGAGCCATGTTTGGGCCCTTGTGCCGAACTATTGAGACCCTCAGGAGTACTTTTACACTATTCTATCACTATCATGTTGGTAAATTGTGAAGTCAGTCATTGTTTCATACTTGTTGTTATTTTCATGGTTATCACACTGCTTGACTCTGAAAACTATTTTGGGCGGAGTCCAATAAGTTGAGATAAATTGACCAAGTGGCTTCCGAGGGTGCCTGAGTCAGGCCGAGAGCCGAGTATGTAAGGATAGTTACGGGACAGGGTGCACACCGCAACAATATATGTGTTATATATTATATTTGGGTCGGGCTACACGTCGCGAAAATATATATATTATATATTCGGGTCGGGCTGCACGCCGCAATAATATATGTCATATATGGATCAGGCTGCACGCCGCAGCAATATATATATATATTGGATCGGGCTGCACGCCGCATCAATATACATATTCGATCGGGCTGCACGCCGCAGTAGATATAGCGCTTGGGCTGAAGGAGCTCCTCCAGGAGTCTTTACACCCATAGTGAGCGCAGTCGACTATTATATGGATTGGGTTGCACGCCGCAGCAATATACGTTTTATATATGGATTGTGCTGTGCGCCGCATCAATATAAATATATGTATATATATATATATATATATATATATATATATATATATATATATATCTACATAAATGTAGTGGAGCGGGCTGCCCGCCGCAACAGTTGTGTGTGTTCATGGTACTTACTGAGTACGAGTGTTAAGTCAAAGCATGAGATACTGATAGTGGAGTAACGAGAGACTTTATTGTGTGTGATATTGCGCCCGAGGGGCTTATATTTTGTGAAAATGCTGTTTTCCACTCTTCTTTACACCGAGCCTCTGATAATAAATGTTGGACAAATGTTTTCCTACGAGATTATTAAATGGGATGCGGAGTTTTATGAAATATTTGGAATTGTAGATTTCTGACTTGATTTATTCATTTCCACTGTTATTCATTATATGGACTTAAATGATTTAAATGCTCGTCACTACACTCAACTTTTTAGATACATTGATTACTTACTGAGTTGGCGTACCCACGTTATTCCCTCCACCTATGTGTGCAGATCCAGGTACTGGACCATCTCGCTGGTTGATTTTCGGACGAGGTTGGAGTTGTTCGAGGATTGAGGTAGCTGCTCAGCGTCCCCAGCTCACCTCCTTTCCTTCCCTCATATTATAGTTTTTTGGTCTTTTGTACCTCAGAATGTTGTTGTAGCAAGTCACCGTTGTACATTGTATTTTCAATCTTAGATGCTCATGCTAGTTGACTCCAGATTTTGGGGAAATGCGTATTTATTTTATGATGTTTTTAGACTTATGTGCATGTTTTATTTAGAGCCCCGAGGTCTTGGCTGAGTTTCAGATAGGCTACGAGATTTTTTAAACTTAGGAAGAACTATTGCTTTTGATGTTTCTTGTGCGCAGGTAAATTGTTCATCGTGTTCGCGTTGCTTCACTCGCGAACGCGTAGAGTAAAGTTCACTGGGGCCATTTTTGTTCTACGCGAACACAGAGCTCAGGATGCGAATGCGGAGAACTGGTGGACTAAAGCTTCTCGAACGCGTCCATGCCACGTAAACGCACTGTGTAAACGGGACTTGTGGAGGGTAGTTGCATTTCTTCTACGTGAACGAGACCAACTGATCGCGAACGCGGTGACCAAAGGAAGAAAAGCTTCGTGAACACGTTCAAGACCCAACGAACGTGAATGCCATTGGGACTGATCCATACGTGAACACGACTTCCTAGTCGCGAACATGGTGACCGAAGGAAGCAAAGCTTCACGAACGCGTTCAAGACCCCGTGAACGCGAAGGCCATTGGGCCTGACCCATAGCGAACTCGGCAGGCCCATCGCAAACGTGATGAAGGCCTGCCCAGTCATATTAAAACAATTTTAAAAATTAAAACTCGGGCATAACCTATTTTTCACCTATATTCGATTTACAAAAACCGAGAGGCGATTTTCTTCACACAAATTAATCCCCAAGGTGTTGGTAAACAATCCTAAACTCTTCTCTTTCAATTACCCAATATTTTTCATCACTTTTCAATCCAAAATGAAGAATCTTTAATGGTAAAAATTGAGGGTTTGGGTAGAATTAGGGAATTTTGTAAAAATCCAATTTTGACCTCGAATTAGGGTCGGATTTCGAAACTAATTGCATATTTGGGCTCGTAGGTGAATGGGTAAATATGATTTCGTCTGAATCCCAAGTTTGGACCAAGCGGGGTCAGGTAATGTTTTAACTTATCTTGAGAAAACTTAGGAAAACAATGATTTTTCAGTAAAGTTAGTTCCTTTAGCATATATTAATGATATTAAACTAATTATGATTAGATTTGAGCGGGTTAGAGGAAAATTCAAAAGAAAAGCGGTAATTGAGGAGTAAGTGACCTGCGAATTTGAGGTAAGTTCTTGGCTTAACCTTTACTTGAGGGAATGGAATCCCCAACTTAATTGCTGTGTGAAATTACATGTATGTGGTGTATAGGTGATGTGACGAGTATCTATGCACCCACAAATTTTCTGCTTAACATGATCCCTTTCCCCATTTCCATATAATTGCTTACATGCTTAATTGTTTCATGATCATTGATGTTTATATGTCTATTTGGACTGTGTATACGACTAAAATTGGAGAGCTCGATTTTAGGATCATTTGGACGCTCAGAAGGTTTGAGTTTTGGCATCGAGGGGGAATATCGAAGCTCCTTGACCTCGAGGCAGTACAAATCGAAGATCAACACAGAAAGGCGGGAAATTCCCAAGGGGCACGTGCTTAAAGCTGACAAAATACACAAAATAGTACAACCCCGTACTGTGGCATTAAATGGATGTACCAGCCATATCTCTCTGCATTAATTACACATGTACTATAGTGGGATTCCCCCTCATATATAAAGGGGACCCTTGTCACTTTGTAAGACACATGATATTGAATACAAGAACAAGAACATCTTCTGCTCTATAACCAAAACATTCTCTACAATTGCTTCATTGATTTATTGCTACTGATTTATTGTGTCCTTGAATTACTCTTCATTTATTACTTGTTATTTATCATAAATAGTCCATTCTTAAGGCCTTAAACACTGTTATACCATTATCGATACCCCTTGTTAATCTTCAAAAGTTCGATCTCTAGGTCGTTCCGACCACCCTCGAGACCGGTTTCTCTGTTGCCCGGTTTGCGTAATTTTGTTTCTTTTTGCTCTTATTTCGTTTTTCTCACTCCACACTCAGCATCTACTGCCTAAACAACCGGTATTAAAGTAGATCACGTATTTGTAGAACCACATAATCAAATATAATTGTAATTACCATTTTCAAGATAAACAGTTTGGCGTCCACACTCAGCATCTACTGCCTAAACAACCGGTATTAGTGATTGTTTTACTGCTGGTTTTTCTAAAAACACAAGTTATTCTTCACACTTTTTCTTGTCCAAGAATCTTCAATTTCAGGTCGAAAAATGTCTAACTCAGTGAACGCACATGAGAATAACGGTCCTGAGGATCACAGAGAGAATGGCGTAGCTGCTTCAGGTGCCAGTGTGCTACCAGAAAACTATGAAAGGGCACCAGCGCAAATTCCTGTCGATGAACGCTCATGCAATGCTCAACATGTTGATGTAAGCTCTCATATAGATGGAAGCATTGGTGAAGGAGAGCAGCGCGAAGCACAGGGAGCCCCTGCACAAAGGGAAACGGAAGTTGGCCTGCATGTCATTTTTGAAATGTTGCAGGCACAACAAGTTGCTATTGCTCATCTACAAAGCCATCAGAGAACCCCAAGCACAACGCAACCAGAAACGGCTCCTCGAGTCGGACAGGCACCGAAAAGATCGAGCAATAATGGGTCAACAGCCGACCCCACCAATATGAAGATGCTAGAAGATCTCTCAAAGAGGATTGAATTGGGCGAAAAAAAGATAGAAGGTAACGACAACAAAGTGGAGACCTATAACTCGAGGGACGATCAGATCCCAGGCGCACCCCCGATTCTGAAGGGTGTAGATTAAAACAAGTTCGCGCAAAATCCATTCCCATCAAGCGCAGCTCAGATGCCTATCCCGAAGAAGTTCTGAATACCCGATCTACCGAAGTAAAGAAGAATCTCGGAACCCAATGAGCACATTACTGCCTACACTTGCACTGTGAAAGGAAACAACCTAAGAGATGAAGAGATTGAATCCGTTCTATTGAAAAAGTTTGGATAAACGCTATCCAAAGGGACCATGATATCGTATCATAACCTTCCCCCGAACTCGATAGATTCATTTTGCATGATGGCGAACCCCTTTGTCAAAGCACATGCTGGTGCCATCAAGGTCGCTACAAGGAAATATAATGTTTCCAAAATCAAGCAAAGGGAGAACGAGATGTTAAGGGAGTACATGTACCGCTTTCAATTGGAACAAATGGAATTACCATTGTTTTCTGATGATTGGGCGGTACAAGACTTCACTTAGGGCTTTAATGAGCGAAGCTCGATAGCTTCAAACTAACTGAAGCAGAATTTAATGGAGTACCCCGCCATAGTTTGGGCAGATGTGCACAACATGTACCAATCAAAGATCATGGTCGAGGACGACCAATTGGAAGCCCCCTCGGGCTCGGTGTATCATATCAGAGTCCTAGCAAAGAAATCGAGGCTTCCAGAAAGAGAACCAAGGCCAAACAAAGAAAGGTATCAACCGTACGTAGAAAATTGGAGAAATATTCCGGGACGTAACGTACCTCGATCTGACCAAAGGATGGATCAAGGACAGAATCCTCGGGGTCTCGTGAACAAGAAGGGTTCGACAGGCATATAAGGCCGTAGAGGCACCCCGGCTATCTGAGTACAACTTCAACATTGATGTTTCAGACATCGTATCGGCCATAAGAAAGATAAGGGATACCAGGTGGCTGAGACCCGTGCTATCAGATCTTTCGTAGAGGAACCCAAACTTGATATGAGAATATCATGATATCCACGGTCATAGGACCGAGGATTGTAGACATCTTTGAGAAGAGGTAGCCTGACTAATCAGCAAAGGGCACCTTCGAGAATTCCTCAGCGACAGAGCTAAAAACCAATTTTGGGACAGAGAGGAAAACAAGAAAAATGAAACAGAAGAACCGTGACGCGTCATCCACATGATTATTGGTAGAGTCGACGTCCCTCAGGGACCCATTAAGCAAACGAAAGTATCCATCACCAGGGAAAAGCGAAATCGGAGCTACTTACCTGAAGACGCCATTTTATTTAGCGAAGAGGACATCGGGACCTTATCTCAACCTTATAATGACGCACTGGTAATTTCTTTTATTTTGAATAAATTTCAAATTAAGCATGTGCTCGTGGATACAGGCAGGTCGGCCAACATAATTTGGTCGAGGGTGGTAGAGTAACTCGGGTTGCTCGACCATATCGTTCCCGACTCTCAAGTCCTCCACGGATGTAACATGGCAAGCAAGATAACGAAAGGGGAAATCATCCTCCCAGTCAATGTGGTCGGCACAATTCAGGATACCAAGTGTAATGTCATCGATGGTGATATGAGGTACAATGCATTGCTTGGAAGGCCATGGATTCACAATATGAGGGCGGTCAACCCTTCATCAAACGATTATGTTTCCTACAAAGGATGGAGTAAAAATAGTATATGGAGAGCAACAGGCAGCAAAAGAAATGTTCGCAGTGCACGCTGTGGCACCGACACCTTCTACATCGAAGGAGACAAGAACCAAGCAAACAGCCATGCAACAATCACAAACTACATCCTCGTAGGAACGAATAAAGGACCGTGCTGCGTCCTCGGAATAAATAACAAAAGAATATCAAGGCTGGAACGCCATTGCACCTAAGGTACAATCCTCTCCCTTTTTACTTCACACTTTATGCTAATCCGCATGCAGGTGTTCGATGGAAAGGAGTGGAAGCACCCCCCCAGCTCGAAGGCCTTAGGTTTTAAATCATGCGTTGCGATCTTTTCCCCTCACATCGGATTTTATCCCAAAAGGGTTTTACCGGTGATGTTTTTAATGAGGCAACATACATATGCTACCTAAGGAGAACTCACCAAGTATTCAAGTTTTCTCTTCGATCAACCTCGTATATTGAGGGGAATCCCCGTAGGAGATCACCGAAATATGCCAAAGATGGTCTCGACAGGAGAATGAAGTATCGGACCAAACGGGCGAATGAACTATGTCCGTAGAGAATAATCGAACCCTCGATGGAAAAAATATGTATACTTGTACCAAGTAATCAGAGAAGTAACTTTTATCAGCAAAACATGTCGCGCTACGAAGAAGTTTTCTATTTTCACAAGAGACAGCCCAGGGCCAAAAAATTTATCAAGCACTCGAGAATTATCCTCGACAATCACTCCATCTATTCATCAAGAACACGAAGCCATAAGACCACAGGGTCGATAACCTCAAGCTCATAAACCACCTCGAGGAAATATCAACCCCGACTCGGGGACTATCCTCGACAGTCGGCTCATCTGATTATCTAACTCGAAGCTGTAAGACCTCAGGGCCGGCAACTTTGAACTCATAAGCCCTTCAAGAGGCAATATCTATAACATATGCTCTCCATGAGGCAGTATTAACTCTGACTCAAAGACTGACCTCGACAGTCGATTCATGGTCGTAAGAACTCAGGGCTGGCAACTTCAAACTCGTAAGCCCTCTATGAGGCAACATAAAAACTGTAAGACCTCAAGCAAGGCATGCCCAAATTTGTAAGACCTTAAAAAAGGCATAATCCCCATATCAAACTAAAGGCTATATATCAAACTTGTAAGACCCAAAAGGCATACCCTCGTATAGACGCCATGCCTATCTCACTCGGGGACTAAAAAGCTACGGCCAAATACAATGAACACCGTCATAAACCTCTGGCAAAACTAACGCGACTCGAAGACATCCGGCCAAGTCACCTGCTACATTAAAGGTCGTATCAGGTCATACTGACCCAAAGCGCATCAGGGCCAATTTGAAAATTGGAGGGTCGTTGAGCTCCAGTCGAAATCCAACTCGGAGCTCGGTCGTTTAGCCAGCTCACATCATAACCGTTTGTTGTATGGGAAAGAGGAGACTAAACATTTGATCCACCCTAGAAGGTTTTGAACCGCACCGAGAAACCAAACAGTGGTTGCACAATTAGAAGAAAATCAGTCGGAAGAGAAGAGACGGCAAAGCATGCTCAATTAAGGGGTACTTACGTTTCATATTCCATTCCTCTGGGAATGGAATTCCGTCAGCGGGGATGATGTCCGAAGTTCTAAATCTAAGAAATAGGCTCATCAATCCCCGATCTCTATCCTCGTTGATGCAGGCAAGGAATGCCTTGGTCGATCGACGGTGCCGTTTAATAAGACCCCCACGGAATAGTCGAGGGTTGTACAATCTGATCAAATGATCGAGGGTGAAAGTCATTCCCTCGACCATCTTTGTGATATGTCGAAACATATAGACAATCCTCCAAAAAGAATGATAGATCTGACCGAGTATCACTCGATATTGATGACAAAACTCAAGAATCATCGGGTGAATTGGTGGAGAAGAAGAATCAACAGGGCCTAAGGTGAAGGGGTATTTATATACACTGAGAAAGCCCGCATTGTGCGTGACTATGCTTTCGTCAGCCGTAGGGATCTCTACTTTGGCCATCTCCCCCTAGCAATATTTAAGTTTTACCCTCTCTATATCCAATACTAGACTTATGTATCGGGACATGGGCTCGCATCGTCCCGGTGTAGAAGGGGGTTTTCTATTGTAAAGTCAGAAATGGTGTCGAAAGGGCCAGGGATGCATTGCTCGATGGTAGGAGAATGTTTGACTTGTCCTTAGACGGTCGTGATAAAGAAGAGTCCCCATCTTTATGTGGTACCGTGTAGGATGTTTTGGCAATGTTTATATCGATTTTAGATGATGGAAGACAAAGAAGCAAACACATGCAGAAGATAAGAATGTAAAGCACTTAGTTGAAATTTGAAGGTTTGGAGAAGATGAAGAAGATGAAAAACTATGAAAAGGCAAGTGATTGTAGTATTTATAAAGGCCCTTTCGGAATTCTTGAAGCGGAAGAGTCGAACCTATGACGGTTCATGCGCTTCTCGATAATTATGTTGACAGCGAACTCTGCACAGCTTTTCATGTCAAGTCATTTAATGATAAAGGACTGACGTCATAATAGGAGTGTAGAAGAGGCAAGAAGGCAAGACCGTTTCTTATCTCTTCATTCTAAGAAACGCAGGGACTATCTGTATATGGCTAAAATCTTAGAGCCTGATTTTACGATCATTTTGACGCTCAGAAGGTTCGGAGGTTCGAGTTTTGGCATCGAGGGGGCATATCGAAGGTCATCAACCTCGAGGCAGTACAAATCGAAGATCAACATGGAAAGGTAGGAAATTCCCAAGGGGCACGTGGTTAAAGATGACAAAATACACAAAATAGTACAAACTCATACCGTGGCATTAAATGGATGTACCGACCATATCTATTTGCATTCATTACACATGTACTATGTTGGGATTCCCCCTCATATATGAAGTGTACCCTTGTCACTTTGTAAGACATATGATCTTCAATACAAGAGCAAGAACATCCTATGCTCTCTAACCAAAACATTCTCTATAATTGCTTCATTGATTTATTCCTTCTCATTTATTGTGTCCTTGAATTATTCTTCATTTATTACTTGTTATTGATCATAATAGGACATTCTTAAGACCTCGAGGCTATTACGACCACCCTCGAGACCGGTCTCTCCGTTGCACGGTTTGCGTAATCTTGTTTCTTTTTTATCTTATTTCATTTTTCTCACTCCACACTCAACAACTACTGCCTAAATAACCGTTATTAAAATAGATCACATATTTTTAGAAACACGTAACCAAATATAATTTTAATTATCATTTTCAAGGTAAACAGATTTGTTAATTTATCATTAAGTATTGTTTCAAGTATTGTGGAAGTGTTGGTTGTTCTCTTGGTTTTGTTATGTTACATAAGGATTGAGTTGGATGTCAGTGTACGATATGTATATAATTTGCGGTTGGTTTCGTTGTGAAATGATAATTGATAAAGTTTATTAGTTTTACAGCTTCTGGTTATAATTGTTGATACAAAACTGTTGTGAAAGGCTTGGCCTGAATTGTGAAAGTTTTCATAAGTAAGTTGATATAATATGTCTAGTGAGAGCGGGTTGCACGCTACAACAAGGAGTGAGAAGGGGGTGTGATCGGGTTGCACGTCGCAACAAGAGAAATAAGGGTGATATATATATATACAGAAGATCAATAAGGGTGGACAGGTGGGAGCGGGTTGCGTGCCGCAACAAGGAGCGATAAAGGAGAATAATTATGTTTTACTGATTTTCAAATATAAGGATTTGGAAAACTCCAGTTTTATTAAAATGTTTTCATACTCTGATTTTTACTGTTGTTTAAATTGAAACTTGGAAATTTTGAGGAGTTGATTATATTTGATATCTGAAAAGAGTTATCCGAGTTTTTTTTATTTACTGTTGCAAGTTATTTGTTATTTAGTTTATTATTGTTATTTCTTTCTTGCTTTATTATATATTGTTCACAGGTTATATTGTTAATGCCCCGTCGTAGCCTCGTCACTACTTCGTCAAGGTTAGGCTTGGCACTGACTCACTACATGGGGTCGGTTGTACTGATACTACACTCTGCGCTCTTTTGTGCAAATCCAGGTACCGGCCATAGTTAGGAGACTTTAGTAGTTGTGCATTTTCATTGGAAACAAGAGGTAGAGATGTTGGCATTCGCAGACTCCTGGAGTCTTCTCTACACTATTTAGTTGATGTTTTATTTCATTGGAAATAGACATATATACTTCTTTCAGCCCATTATTTGTAGTATTTTTAATAGTCCGTGAATTGTGACATCAGACACTGGGTAGACTTAAGGTTATATATATTTTGTTCGAGGTTTGACTTATTTTATTCGGTTATTATTATTATTCATGGAGTTACTTACTGGAAAGTATTAGAATTCGTTCTTATTTTAAATTTTTTATTTGTGTTTAAGTAAATATTCAAAAGAAAAATGGTTAAATAATTTCTAACATTGGCTTGCCTAGCAAGTATGGTGTTAGGCGCCATCACGATCCCGTGGTTTGTGAATTTGGGTCGTGACATTTTGTCACGACCCAAACCGATGGGCCGCGACAGGTGCCTGAGTCCTACCTGTCAAACACCCCTAAGAATGCGTCTAAGATATAAACATGACTAACATCTGCTGAATTATGAGAACAATATACATGAAAGAAACCTGCCCAAAAAGGCCTATGTACATATACGTGCAACATACGTAGAGAAAGCCGACAAGGCTGCTATAGACAACCATGTACCTCAAAACTGGAAGCCGGCAGGGCCACATACTATCCAACCAAACATACTGTCTACAGCCTCTAATAGAAATTTAAATGTACAAACACGAGACTGAGCCACGTCATACCCATGTATATACAAACATATCGTACCAAAATTAAAAGCAGCTCTGGATCAATTGGAGCACGCCAACTCTCGCTGGTCAGGATCCTAAGAAGGGGGATCGTCAGCTTGCCTACATGCACCTGCGGGCATGAAATGCAGACCCCATGAAATATGGTGTCAGTATAAAAAATGTACTGAGAATGTAAGGCATCAAAATATGTACGTAATAGACTTAGATGAAACATAGAATAAATAAATCCATTTGTAAATTTGAATAACCTTGTAAATTTTGAAACATGTATAATATTATGCACATGTATATAAATGTCGTGTCATGCATGGGTATAGGTGTATTTAAAATCATCAAGCCAGTGAGGGCATCCCATCATATCATCTCGGCTACTGTGGGCAACATCATCAACATATACCAACTGATCAGGTGGTGGTGCGTAAATAACGTCGTAACCTTTTCCCATATCCCATATACATATATACGCGTATATAACGCCATCTGGTCATGGGTCAATGCACATTTATAAATGAATGAAATGCATGAAAAATATGTAATAATCTCAATATTCCTTCCGGATAAACTTTTTCAACTGCGTATTATTCTGAGACCCATGAACAGAAGATAATAATGATTCACATGCGAAATTAAGAATATTGACACCCATAGTATTTCTATGAATATAGTAATTTATGGAATCTGTGCATTTGCTTGTTTCTTCTGTATAACTTAGACCATGCCAAAAATAAAGAAGGGATGGCCTTAACATACTTGAAGTATGGAAAAATCTGTATATTATTCTTGAAGATTGCACCGTACTCTTTTGGAACCGCAAATTTTACGTTGCTATGATTCTAACAATTTTTGTTAGAAACCTTTGTGGATTGAATTTAGAACCCCAAAAACTGGATTGAATTTTTTGCTTTTGTTCTTGAACTCTTGAACGAATCAAGCTTCTATTCTTTGAATTATTTGGAACGAATAGAGCTTCTGCTCTATGAAGCATTTTGAACTAAGAAAATGGTGTATGTTTTTAATTTGTTGGGTTATAGACGTTTTTGGTTCTTGTCCGAAATAAAATGGACAACACTTTGTAATTAAGTCTTCTCCTATAAAATTCAAAGTGTTCTTAGGTAGCCACCTCATCCTTAGAATGAATAAAAGTCATTTTATGTAGTTAGCTAAATGCTTCCACGTTACTTTTCTTTGGGGGGGGGGGGGGGGGGGGGGTAGGCTTATCTCTTAATTCATTAACTAACTATGTAATGCCCTGTTATCTGGTAATTAACCAATTACCCATATAATTAATAATTATCTCAAACTACCTAAACATACTACTTATTTTCAAATATACTTTATACGTCATACTACCATGGTCATATGGTACTAGTCCATAATTATCGGGTGTTATCGCACGATCCGTATTTTATCCGAAATCGGCCACCTTCAATGAAACTCGTTTTCTTTAATTTGTGTACCTTTTATCCTTCATGAAACTTATTTATCGCTTGTTATCAATAGCTTAAATACATTAACCTCATGATAATACCATCCCCGAGTCTATGTCGATTAACTAAAGACGAAACTTTTAACGTACGAAAACGCGAGAGGTAATAGAAGTGTTTGTAAAACAATGTTGTGTAGAGTAAAATATGATATGACACGGAGTCACCTAAAGGAAAGAAATATGGAACCCACTATGAGGATGGAAGAAGACCGAACACAGCTATTTCGTTTGTCTCCGTAAGGTATAACATTCATAAAGGTGTATTAAATGCTTTGCGCTCGATCGCATTTAATAAAACAATATTATGCAGCATTAAGGACGACGACCCGGTATAGAGATTATTGTATTTATGTTCACCGTTACATTTTCATCAATGACCCTAATAATTGACATTGAATAGACACAACTATAAATAGTGAGCCCAATTATCAATGTGAAGGACATGAATTTTCTGGCTAACTTACACTCTATTTTATATGAAGCTTAGTACAATTTTACTTTCTCACTTTTTGATCTCATTGTTGTGCCCGAAAACCTCGATCCAGGAACTGTCATTTTTGCCATTTCAGTTACATTATGAGGCTAAGTATTGCATTGTTCTTCAATTATTTTATAATTTCATATCAAGTTAGTTAACTATAAACCATTTATAAATTCAATTTTACTGTTTTAAGGGTAAATAGTTTGGCTCTCACTGTGGGGCGTAGACAACCGTGTAATTAAGTTGATACATGCCTTTTTTATTAACGTGCTTTCACTATTTTTTCATAGAAAGAAAATCATAAGAAAGGGAAGATAACATCATTAACAACACGCAACATCCCTGAGATTCGAGTATACCAGCCTCACTTCAAGAACTCAATCAGTGACACCCACAATGAGGGTAATGACTCCACACCGGTGCATGACAGGCAGTATCCTTGAAAGCTTCAGGAGCCAACTCCCGATAATAATAATGAGGAGCACGCCATTTCATGTGGTAAGGGTCTTGCAAGAGCAACAGGGGTTCGTCCTAGGACATCTCACGCGGTAGGACAAGGTTATGAAACNCCCCCCCCCCCCCGTGTCCCTTCAAAATCAAACAACACATAGGCTCGACAACAACACTCTCGGGGGTGAAGTTGGCTACGATGGAGCTGGGGAAGCGGATCCGGTCTCAATAACAAGAACGATCCTTTGAACGAAATTTTATAATTTATGAGGGGAAGTAAACACCCGAATGGACCAAATCCTAAGCGTGCCACGATAACTGAAGGCCTCGGATCCAAAGAGGTATACTCAATTTCCGTACAAATCGAGTGCGGCACCAGAGTTAATCCTGAAACGGTTCAAAATGCCTGAAGCTCCAAAATATGACGAGACTTCAGACCCTGAAGAGCATAGTACAACCTACATGATGGGGGTAAAAGGAAATGATTTAGCGCCTCACGAAATTGAATCTGTGTTTCTAAAGAAATTTGGAGAAACTCTCACGAGGGGAGCTCTGACGTGATATTGATTACTACCCAGACATTCCATGGATTCCTTTGAGTTGCTCGCGGATTCTTTCATCGAGGCCCATGCCAGGGCCAAAAAAGTACATGTCGGGAAGGCGTATATATTTAAGATTGCGCAGGGAGAGTCCGAGTTACTACGAGATTTCGTTACACGATTCGAGAAGGAAAGAATGTTGCTCCGGGATATCCCAGATTAATGGGCGGCTGAAGCATTCACTAAGGGACTGAATTCGAGAAGTTCAGACACTTCTCGGAACTGGAGGAAAGCCTGCTTGAGTTTCAAGCAGCGACCTGGGCAAATGTCCACAACCGGTACGTGTCAACTATAATAATCGAAGATGATTAAGTCATCTTCCATCGCCGACTAAAGGACGGGACAATAATAATGAATAATTAAAAGATGACTACGAAGCGGACTGACGGACTTTGAGGGGCCGATTCTTTCCATATGAACGGACTGAAGTCCATGGCAGAAGCTCCCGCATAGCAGACAAGTTCATCGTTGAGAGAAAGACCGATCATGCATGGAGCAATAGGTTGCTACATGATAAGGAATTGTTAGGGACTGGGATCCTTCTTACCCAAAGTTATCGGAATACAACTTCAATGTCAGTATAGTGGAATTGGTGTCAGCCATGAGAAACATCAAAGAGGCACGATTCCCGAGACTAATGAGATCTGATTCCAGTCAGAGAGGTCCTAACTTATAGTGTGAATACCATGGGATGAATGGTTGCCAAACAGGGGACTGCCGACACCTCTGAGAAAAAGTTGAAACACTATTGAAGAATGGTCACCTCAGAGAATTCTTAAATGATCGAGCTAATAACAACTATGTTCGTAACTAAGACAACGCGAAATCCTCGAAAGTAGGATAAGAACCCCCACGCCAAACGATCAATATGATCTTTGAAGCGAATGAGATTAATGGGGTCGCCTTTTGGATAAAAAAGAATACGAAAGTATCAATAATTCATATTAAAAGGCTCTAAGAATATGATATCACTTTCATGGAGAAGGACAGGGGCGGATTGTTGTTACCGCACAACGAGGCACTAGTAACTTCTTTAAATGTGTTAGATTAAAACTAAACGTCTTCTAGTAGATCCAGGAAGTTCGGCTAATATCATACAATGGAGAGTATTGGAGCAAGATAAACTCACCAGAAGCATTGTTCTAGTCACAAAGCTCCTCATTGGCTTCAACCTCACGAGCGTAACGACCCGGGGCAGATTTCATGGGATTCAATATTATCCTAGGAAGGCCAAGGCTACACGAGATGAAAGTTTTACACTCAACATATCAACAATTATTGAAGTTTCCAATGCCCGAATCAATCAAGCAGATAAGGGGTGGTCAGCCAGCAGCAAGGGAGATGAATGCAATTTTTATTTCTAGTAGCAAAGGAAAGGAACACACGACATATCAATTACAGAAATCGACACTTACTCCAGAGCCAGAACAAGTTAGCACAGGAGGAGGAGGAGGAATATTATTAGGTGTCGAGATATTTCTAAGTTCTAGAAGATAGAGAAGAAACGAAGTCCACGGCGGAAGAACTAGAGCAAGTTGCATTTTTCGAATAATTTCTAGAAAGTAAATTCCATTTGAGAACGGTCCTGCACCCGGAGCTCAGGTATGGTTTTATAGAATTTATAAAATTTAATGATGATTGTTTTGCATGGTCGCACGAGGATATGAAAGGTATCCCGACGGAGGTAGTAGTGCAGAAGTTATGCTTGGATCCCGAAATACCACCGGTAAGACAAAAGAAGCGCCATATTACCGAAGCCAGGAATAAATTCAACAAAGAATAGGTAACCTATTTGCTTAATACCGGTTCGATCCAAGAGGTAAGATATCTGGAATGGCTGGCTAAAGTAGTGGTAGTTCCTTAGAAGAACAATAAATTACATATTCATGTAGATTATAAAGATCTTAATAAGGCGTGCCGTAAAGACTCGCTCCCACTGCCAAATATCGATCAAATGATTGATGCCACGAACCGAAACGAGTTAATGAGTTACCTAAATGCTTATTCCGTGTATAACCAAATCAATATGACCCTAGAAGATCAAGAAAATACTTCGTTTATAAAAAAATTTGGTACATATTTTTATAATGTGATGCCCTTCCGGTTGAAGAACGCCGGAGCCATTTATCAACAGCTCCTGAACTAGATGTTTCGAAATCAAATACAAAAAAACAATGGAAGTTTATATAGAATATATGCTCGTTAAGTCTCTTATTGCAGGTGACCACCTCCAACATCTGCAAGAAACTTTCAATATCTTAAGGAAGCATAACAAGAAACTTAATCCCAAGAAATGCACATTCGGAGTTATTTATGGTAATTTTTTGGGGTTTCTAGTCTCACAAAGAGGAATTGAGGTAAATCCTGATAAAATCAAGGCCATAGAAGACATCCCGGATCAACTATCGAGTGTATAGGAAGTCAAAAGGCTCATATGAAGGTTAAAGCAGGTTATTTCATGGTCGTCAGAAAAATGTCATCGTTTCTTTGCATTACTCAAAAAGAAAAATAATTTCAAATGGACACTAGAGTACCAGCAAGATTTGAGGTATTTGAATACATACTTTTCAAGCCATCCATTGCTCTCAAAACCAAAAGAAGGCGAAACATTGTTGGTCTATCTTGCGGTCTAGGAAGTTACGGTAATTGTGATTTTATTCCGTGAAGATGAAGGTACGCAATCTCTCATTTATTATGTTAGAAAAAGTCTAATGGGAGTAGAAACTCGCTACCCACATTTGTAAAAACTAGCCATAGATCTCGTTGTTTCCACTAGGAGACTGAGGCCCTACTTCCTATGTCACCGGATAGCCGTGGTGACTTCTTTTCCTTTGTGAATCATATTCCTTAAGCCCGAGCACTCGGGCAGCTTATCCAAATGGGCCGTTGAAATGAGTGAGTTCGACAAAGATTACAAACCAAGGACTGGAATTAAGTCGCATGTCTTGGCTGACTTCATAGCCGATTTCAGTCTGCAACTACTACCCTTGGAAACCAAGGAAGAAGCAACGGATATAGAATAGACATCGGGAGTTCTTACCTTATTTATGGACAGAGATTTCAACGTAAAAGGTACGGACTTGGAAAAGTCTTAATCACACCTTTAGGAGAAACTTTGAGGCAAGCCATCAAAATGATCCCTTTAACTAACAATGAAGTAGAGTATGAAGCTTTGATTGCAGGACTTGAATTGGCTCGGGGACTAGACTCTGAGGTCATCGAAATAAAATGTGACTCACAGCTGGTGGTTAATCAGTTCTACGACATCTTTGACACTAAAAAAGAATGCATGCAAGAATACGTGATAAAGGTCCAGGTTCTGTTGGCGCGATTTCGAGAGTGGTGAGTACTAATATGCCATGAGAGGATAAAGCAAAAGCAAATGCGTTGACAAACTTAGGATCATCAACAGAAATAAAGGGAACAGAGTCCGGGGTTGTAGTACAATTGACGAACTCAATCCTAGATACAGATGGTTACTACGAGGTAAATTCGACTAGTTTGGTTTGGGCTAGAGAAATGAAATAATCGACTATATTGAGCACAAGAAGTTTCCCAAAGACCCCAAAGCATCACAGGCATTAAGCGCCAAAGCTGTACGATACATCTTGAAGAGAGGCCAATTGTATAAAAAACATTCCCAAGGCCCGCTGACCTAGTGCTTAGGATCATCTGAAGATAACTATGTCGTGAGAGAGGCTCATAAAGGGATATGAAGCAACCACTAGGGCGTCGATTCCTTGGTGTAGAAGTTGGTACACGTAGGATATACCTGTCCTCGCATAGAAAGGGACGCCAAAGCAATCATACAAAAATGAGATAAGCGCCAACGTTACACACCACTAATGCATCAACAAGCAGAACCCTTACACTTTGTTCTGTCCCCAAGGCTGTTCCTGAAATGGGGAATGGACATCGTTGGGCCGCTACTACTGGCTCCCCTAAAGGTGAGATTTCTTTTAAATTTGATTGACTACTTCTCTAAATGGATGGAAGCAGGTCCTTATAAGAAAATCGAAGACCCTTATACGAAAAGATATAGCATGCGACAATGGGTAGCGGTTTCTCGGTGCAAAAGTTATAAAGTTCCTTGATGATTTGAAGATAAAAAAGGATCAAATCTTCATTTTACACTCCGAGCGCAAATGATCAAGCCGAATAAATGAACAGAGTGATTATTTAAAACCTCAAGAAAAGGTTGGAAGCGGAAAAAAGCAAATGGGCCGAAGAATTGCCTGGAGTGCAATTGGCTTATCGAACAACGGCCAAGTCAATAACAGGAGAAACAACTTTTTCTCTTGTGTACGGTGCAAAAGCTCTAATTCTGGCGAGGGTAGGGGAACCTACTTTGAGATATTTCCAGGCTAATGAAGAGTCAAACAACGAACCAATGTTGATAACCATAAAGTTGCTCGAGGGATGAAGGGACAGGAACGGTATTATAATCAAAGAACCAACGTCCATTATTTCAAAGTAGGAGATTTGGTTCTAAGTAAAGTAACTCAAAATACCCGGGAGCTCAACGCTACCTGGTAATCAAATAGCTTGTTGGCACTCTGGTATCCATTCAAAATAATTTCTCTTGAGTACTGCGAAGAAATGATGACATTTTTCTAACGATTGGGAAATAAACTTGGACTTCCTTTACGCTCAATAGTTGATCTGGGGTGTCTTCTATGGCCTTGATTTTATTGGGGTTTACCTCAATTCCCCTTTGTGAGACTAGGAAACGCCGAAACTTATCAGAACTAACCTTCAACGTGCATTTCTCGAGATTAAGTTTCATGTTATGCTTCCTCAAGATGTTGAACGATTCTTGCAGATGTTTGAGGTGTTCACCTATTTTCAAAGACTTAATGAGCATATTGTCTATATAAAATTCCATAGTTTTTCCTATTTGATTTTCAAACATCTTGTTCACGAGCCGTTGATAAGTGGCTCCGACGTTCTTCAACCTGAAGGGCATCATATTATAACAAGATGTACCGAAATTTGTTATAAACAAAATCTTTTCTTGATCTTCCGAGTTCATCTTGACTTGATTATAACAGGAATAAGCATAAAGGAAACTCGCTAACTCGTGCTCGGTCGTGGCATCAATCATTTGATCAATATTTGGCAGCAGGAATGAGTCTTTCGGGCACGCCTTTTCCAGATCTACACACATACGGAATTTATTGTTCTTCTTAGGAACTACCACTATGTTAGTCAACCAACCCTATATCTTAACTCTCGAATAGAACCGATATTAAGCAAGTGTGTTACCTCTTCTTTGATAAATTTATTCCTGGCTTCAGCAATAGGGTGCTTCTTTTGTCTTACTGGAGGTATGTTGTGATCCAAGCATAACTTGTGCACTGATACCTCTATCGGGATACCTGTCATATCAATATGCGACCATGCAAAATAATAGGCATTAAAATTTAAAAATTCAATAAAACCATACCTGAGCTCCAGGTGCAGTCCCGTTCCCAAATGGCATTAACAATGCCACTCGCTCTAGTTCTTTCACCGTGGACTTCATTGCGTCCATCTCTTCTAGAACTTGGAAATATCTCGGCCCCTGATAGTGTCATATGTCTCTACTTCGGGGCTAACTTCATCTAGCTTGGAAGTAGGTGTTGGTTCTTGTAATTGTTATGCCGCGTCTTCCCCTTCAAACGTGACCCCACTGGTCTCCAGAAACCCAGCAATGCGCAGCATCCTCTGCCACTTATCCAGAAAACCCTGGGCATCCTCTCCTTAGCACCACTGAACGTCGGAGGCTGAATTCTACTAAATCTCTCAAGTCTACTGTTGCTTGATTTCCCAATGCACACGCAAGTGTACGTGGTCGACAAGTAATATAGTATTTTAAGTCCAGATATCGTACCCACAGATACTTGTGTAAACTACTATCTAAATCACTCTAATCGTTATTTAACCAAGCCGATATAAAATCAATGATGTACTATTTTATACTAAAATTCTATGAAATAACTAATTATCAAGTGACAAGAACTATTGTGATGTATTCAGTAGAGACAAATATTCCAGGGTTATGGTCTATTCACCACTCATATTGCATTCTAATTAACTTTTCCTTTCATATAGTTCACTCATGGTTGCTAATTAATCGATAAATACTCTCATAGCCTTCTCCCGAAGCACTCCTCACCTATTCTCAATAGATTAATGCCTATATTCCTATGGAATTAGTCAATTAGAATGCACTAAGATTACGATGTTAAATTAAGTAAGGTGACTCGGTATATTCCTATCCTAACCACAAATCTGCTCCCCTTAAGGGTTAAGATCGCGCTCTCTTCCATTCTTCTCTAATATATATACGGCTTTCCCAAGCATAACATAGATATTATATAGAACCTAATCAATGGCCAATTAATTCAGCAATTTAATGCAGAATTGAAGAAACAACCATATGTTGAGTAAACTATATTCAAAGTTAAATTAATGTCGAATAACAATATTCATGGCTAACCCACAACCCCAGAACAATGGGTGTTTAGCCACTCATGCTATGATCAAACAATTGCATAAGTGTGCATGAATTGAAAATACTTGAATAAAAATGAAGAAAACTGATAATCCTTGCTCGTTCAATGATTTTGTGTGTGTATTTTTCTCCCAAAAATCGTCTCCCCCTTTCATGATGTGTTCTTGGGTCTATTTATACGGTTAAGATAAACCGTACCCGTGTAAACGACTCCTATCCTGGCTTGGAAACACTTAAACACCTTTAAAACTCGGACTTTACTGAAATAGGCACCCTGGCGTTAGGGGTCTAACGCCTGGCTAACGCCAGGCACCCTCTGGCGTTCTGGGTATAACGCCTGGCGAACGCCAGGCAAACCATGGCGTTTTGGCTATAACGCCTGGCTAACGCCAGGCACCCACTGGCGTTTGGGGTCTAACGCATGGCTGTCGCCAGGCTTGTCCCGGATCGCTGCTTTCCGACTCTTGCACGTATTATCCGACGCTTATGCTCTCATTTTGCTCGGCTTCCGTTTCCAACTCGTATGCGTATTAAATAAACTCCATTAGGCACACACGACGTGTATTTTTATCATTAAAGCACATAAAATGCAAGGTATATAATGCTTAAAATCATGAATTCTAGCCACACATAAACACCCCACACTTAGACTCTTGCTCGTCCTCGAGCAATATCCTTCACACGTACATAACTTCATTAAC